>JAMKCH010070939.1:0-12991 GCA_023653785.1 Ophioderma brevispina
GGTGCATGGTGAGGTGCATCGGATGAGGGTGTGTTAATTATAAGGGATTTTTTGCATATTCGGGCTTTTTTCCATTTATTTTGTACCATATTTTTTGTAACCATCCATGTTTAAGATAATAACACCTCATTAATGTTTGTTTTTATTGGCTTCATTTTGAACCCATTTACACTTACAACATTTTCAGCCATGTGATAGTTTGCAATTTTACTACCTTTTGCCTGGTGATGTAAGGTTTTTTCCTAGATATGATGTGGTTTACTATTTGTGTTATATTTGCCTCAAAGTTTATGTGCATAAACTTTTTAAGTAATCAGCCTACCTAGCAAAGTATACATTTTCAGAAAGGAAAATTTATGAGGATATATGCTACCTTCTTCTGTAGAGGTTGCTTTAAAAAGTTTTTTGACATGATGGTGTCATAAACAGCAAAAAATTAAATATGTTTTTTTGACACCCTGAAGCTTCATTAGAGACAACATATTTCAATTGTGCAAGTTCCTTGTTTTTGAAGCCGTAAATGTCCCCCCTACACATCTCAAATGGAGTTAAACAATATGAGAATGAATGTCAACACATTAGACACTGTTACCAAATTTTGTACTTTTTACAACCAAAATTTAACTTTTCCACCCTATAGGGACACTTGTGTCACCCTTACATGTTACCATCCAAGTGCAATATTGTCTTCCTTACCTTTTCCCGCTTTACAATATTATCTGTTGTTTATAGGTATCTGAAAAACAATTGACGACAACGAATTTTCTCAATATAACTTGTGAACACATGTAATATTTTGTAGTTTCCAAGTACTGTAATGTAACACATTTTGCCCCAACTCATGGCGCATGACCTAGAAGTTTGACAGGAATTTATCCACTATTACTACATCAGGATACTCGATTTATTGGGTGCACGGTTGAACATTTAAATGTCTTTTTTATAGTAATTTTACTGATTTTGTTTCGGCGTAAAACCAAACAATTTTGGATTCATTGATCTATCATGCTGTAAACCATCTTGGATCTTTTTAACAGTAAAATTTTAGATCACTAATACTGTTCCACAGCTTAATCGAGTGGAAAGCTATATGTTACACAACCTGCATGAGTGAAAAGGAAATGTGAAAGAACGCACAGCTGTGGTCAATCACTATAACACCTGGCATCTTCGCAAGTGAACAATGGTTATTGTGTGTTATGCGGGTTAATCTTTTAGCTCATGTTATCATACAAGCGGAGCAGCAAATGGGTTTGAAATGGTAACAAAGTAATTCTGCAAGTTTCTTCTTTCCAGATATGAGTTGCAGTTTTAAATCTGCGATTTATTTTACCGGAGATATAAAGTTTTAAAGATGTTCGCGTTGCTTTGGGAACACCTGTTAAACTTAGTGTACACAGTACCTAATTAAGCTCATAGAACTGAGTTCTTGAATGTATGGCACAGATCATGTCTTAGAGGTCTGTTGAGTTTGCAGCTCCATCTTAGAGGTCTATGTTGAGTTTGCAGGAGAATTTTGCACCCAATTCCAAGGTCATTATTTTCCCCATTTGAGGTCATAATCTCATATATTTCACAAGTGGACTCCATAATTGATATGTTAAATGTAGTTCCACTGAAACACAAAAGAATTGATCAGCGCAGGTCCTAGGGTGGTGTGAATAATTACATTATATTGGCAATGCATTTGTGATTTATTCACAGATGGAAAGTTCAGGGTCATCAGCCATAGGAGAAAGAAAGCAGAAACCCACGTGAACTTTTAAGGTGTTTTGTATTGGACCAGAAGGAAATTGAAAACCTAAAGCAGTTCAACGAATCGTAAATGGAGATGAGGGACCACCTTTCATTGTGATGTAAACTATTTGAACCCTATGTGCGCAGTCACTTTTACCAGAGTGATTTTTTGGAACAGACCGAAAGTTTGTAGATCGCATGTGTAAGCTGCTTGCATGATGCGGTTCTCTGTCGTGAACCAGAAGTCGATTACAGAGGAGTGGATAGATTCCCATCTTTGGACGAAAGAAGAATATTTTGGTAAGAGAACTGCAAACTCTCTCTAACGCCTCTGAGTTTTCTCCGACAGGTTTTGATGCACATCAATAGCGTTTGTTCATTTTTGTCAAGTCTGGGCATATGGGGGGGGTCTTAATTTGGGGTCAAAGGTCCAATTTGAGGTCTAATGGGATCCCTCTAACCATCCTTTCTGCTTCTATAACTAATAACCATTATCCTTCTCCAAGCTTTGCATAGAAGACATCTGGACGGCAGTAACGGCCAAAAATTCAGAGATCTAGACCTCCTCCGGCCAGTTAGCGCTTGCAGGTTTGTTACGCTGTGTTACACTACTTATACCCCCTGAGGGGAAAAAAACATCCCAGTGGCAGTAAACAGCTTTTGTTTTTTCTCACAGCGGTACTTTGAAGTTTGCCAAATTTGATTTTCACAAATTGCCAAATAGGGGCAAAGTTGTGCCGTACATTCGACGTCGGAAATGAACACGAAGAGTACTCCCGAGGGGGGGGGGGGCGACAGCCAGTTGTAGCGATTCCAATTGATGGTAGAGCTTTGGGTGGAGTTGGACTTCGTCCATTACTCAACTGGGGACAGAAATACCAGAAGAAAAATCTTTGTTTCTTCCTCGCAATACAAAAGAGATCCAGATCATGAAAGAAAAAAAGAAAAAAACTGGCAACTACAAATAAAGTTACGTTGTTCGTGCAATTCAAACGTTGGATTGTATAATAGTTGATGCACAGTGTCTACACCAAGAATTGGGTTTTAAACATTGCCTACCAACAACATATCATAAAATTTATAAGGCTTTGGTCACCTGTGTTGTTACAATTGCAAAAACTTTATAAAATCAGCTTCAACTGTTTCCTGAAACTATTCCTGGACTTAGTTGTGCTTTCTTTGAAACATTCTAGGGTTTATTCTTGGACAATTGATTGGGACTGTTGCTGGCCCAACCGCTCAGGGTTGGCTATCATGCTGAGCGCCACATCTTACCACAAAATACACCGGAAATTAAAGTGTTTTATACTAATTCCCTCAATTCATACTCCACTACAAAAAAAGTAAGGCTATTCCACTATCAACTGGAATCTAGTATAGCCACAATCGAAAATTTTGGGTCTCAGTGGGAAAAGGTCACCCAGCAGTTAGCAGGGATTGGGTATCTACAGGAAACACTATTTCTGAGAGCAGAGTGTCAAACCCTCTATCCTGACGTCCGACCAAGCACAAAATTTGTAAGGAAAAGATTCAAAATTGCTGCTAACGACTCTTGGATGTATTATTAATGGTTAACAGTGTTAGTGTTGCCCAATTGAGGGGATTTGATTCAATTTGAGTGATTGCGCAAATACTTGTTTATTTATTTAAATCTTTCTTATACAGTGGGAGCTCCTCAGTACTTGTGTTTTTTAAATAAAACAATACAGATAAATAATAATAGTTATCATACACAATAAGAGAAAACATTCTAGTGTGTTTTATTTGAAAGATTCCTGCAATGTACTGGTAAAACCTTTACCGGCAAAGAGCGAGGAAGGAAAAGGTGGATAATGGCCAGTTCTATTGGGCGCTGTTTACGGTAAACATTCAACTGGGCCACTGTCTATCGATTTCGCACAAAACTTGACCAGACCAAAGGTCATACAATGGAGTTAACACAAAAACCATTCTGGGTTGACTATTTCAATAAAATGGTTGGACCTGCAATATTTAGTTGGAAGATGTCCAATTTGAATTTTATACTAAGAGTGGAAACAAGGGATCATGGCAATCGGTCTTTCTCTAGGACGGTTTCTCAATTTTAATTTTTCGATTTCTAACGAAAGATATTCTCCCAATTATATACTCAAATTTTGGAAAAGAAAGTAAAATCATTACTTTTGATATTTTTCCCCTTCTTATTTACATTAGGATCTGATGCCACCATCCGGTTCATCGTCCAATTTTAATTTTCTCTCAAAATAACAAAAAAACCTAAAAAATCAAATATTTGCAATGTCAAAACCCAAAATAGATACTCGGAAAATCAGGGTTGACACTGTTCTTAAGGCAGGAAGGAAGCCACATAGGGATCACTTTGACCACTGTGCCTGTTTGTTGTGTTGATCCTGTCTGTTGTTGTGAAAAGGGGGTGAAACCATTTGCATGAAATATCTGAATACTTCGATGATTTAAATCAAACTTGAGTGATAGAGCCAACATGGGATCCCTCATTTGCTGACGTGTGTCAAATGTCAAATGACCACAGTCAAAGGTCACCTGCAGAGGTCAAAGGGTCATGTGAGGTCAGTGAAAGTTGGGATGAAAATGTAAAATTGCCTTAATTAAAAAGTTGAAGGTCAATTTTGAACCAAACTGAATCTACCTGCAACATTGATCCCTTTAGTTGTTGATGTGGTCAAAGGTCACATGCCATGGCCAAAGATCATATGCGGCATCGTTACAAACCGCAACGGAAGGCGACAAGCATGCATCTGAGGACCAATGTTTTTTTAAACTGGTAAGAAAAAGGAAAATTTGGCCACCAATTTGGAACCAAATTGAGTCATAGGTGGCAACATTGGAAGCCTTCATTAGTGGATTGTGGTAAAAGTCACATGCCAGGTCATCATGAGGGCCTATCATTACAAACAGCAACGGCAGACGACACATGTAGTCTGCGGACCGATATGTTTTTTTTAAACTGGTCAAGAAGGAAAAGGACAATTTGGCCACAAAGCAGCCAAAAAAGTCTTCTAACAAATGCAATAAAAAAAATAAAAAAAATAAAAAAAATAAAAAATTAAAAAGAAAAAGTAATAGTGCTTAGCGGTTTTAAGCTACAAGAAGCTGTGAGACAAATATTTTCTTTTTGGGCCTAAGGGATATTTGTGGGAGATCATTATTATTTTACAACAATTTTGTTTGCTTATCACAGAGAAATACAAGAACCATAACCTTGGAAAGGAGTCATTCGTAACACAGTATCTTATATTCGAAGAGCATTCATTGGAGGGGCTCGCAAACGTGAAGGAGAAATGCAGTGCAGCAATTATTTCCATGGCTTTGGAAATCTGTAAGGAAGTACTGGGAAGAAGCAAGAAGCGGTGCTAAACTTTTGTGTACATAACTTGGCGGTGGTGCAAGACATGAGAAAGGTGCAGGAATGGCGAGCTTTTATGGACGCAGAGCACAAGAAACTAATGAAAGTCCTTGAACGGACAACCCTGCCTCGACATCCACACTCCTGTCTGGATGCAGATGGTTAAGGAGGAAGTGGAGGCGTGGATGTTTCTAAAGTAAAGCCCAAATAGAGTATTGAATATGAGTATGTGTAAAAGCAAGGTGAACTCCACATGTCCAACTACTCAAGCAGTTTGCCAACATGGAGTCAGGCCTGATTGGCCTTATGAAGAGAGGACTCACATACGATTTGCTTCTCACCAATGTACAGGTCAGCTCTTGATTGAAAGTGACAGAAGATCAGGGAAAGAGCTACCAGAAAGAGTAAACCAAATAAAAATGTACAACTTTGTTGGTGTTGGTTTCAGATGATACATTCAAGAAATGCAGTATCAAAGATTATCAAAAGACTTGTTGATGTTATTACAGAAGGGATACAAAAACATGTCTAAAGGTACCCCCAAAAAAAATACATCATTGCTTTTAATTTCTTGTTTTCGAAATTGACTATTTCTTTGCAAATTTTGGGAGCAAACAGCAAATTGCTGGTTGTGTTCAACCATTTTGTCTGTGTCTGCCTTGTGAATTTTGCAACATTTGAGTCAAAAAACCATGTTATACTTTGTCAAAGTAACTTTTACAAGATAAGCGTTACTTTAAGCATGATGCAACGTAAATGTGTGATCTTGCCGATCGACTTGTAAGCCCCCCCCGCCCCCTTAGGATGTCGCGGGGGCGGCGTGATGGTACGTCTTGTAAAGGATTGTGATAATAGTATATATGTCTTTGCTTTTACGGTGTTGTGTTTTTTTTGTTGTCTACATTGTAGAAGCAGCCAATTTCACAAATAATTCTACTTTTGTACCAATAGTATTTTTTTGAATGAAATTTTAAAAAAAGAAAAAACCTAAAAAATTAAAAAAATATTTAGTTTATAATTTACCAAGAATATTCCCCAAACCCATACTGGAAATCTGATGCAAAACATGTCTACAGATCTGTAGCAGACCATTTCAAGGCTTTAAAGGATGGTTTGGAAAAAAATATTCTCACAAAAAATAAAAAAAATAAAAAAAATAAAAAAAATATAACTATTTATATTTATGGCGCAAGCGGCAAAGCCTTGAAAAGTGCTCTAGTTTTCAGTTCCCCCTCCCCACCTTACAAAACAAAACACAACCACCTTTATTTGAAGGATAAATATATACATGTAAGAAAATGATGGTTGTGGTTGAAATATTGGTGGCAGGGATGATTTCTATGCCAGGCGGAAAAAAATGGAACATTGGCTGCAAGGTTAAGCCTTAAGCGGAAATTCTTTATTTTTTTTATTTTTTTTAAGGTAATTAAAATATCCAATCTTATTTTTTATTGGGTTTTGTTTTTGATCCTTTGTGTTTATTGATATAGGTTTTATACGTTGCAATAAAGGATTCAGGGTAAATAACGCGTTGTGGTGAACACGTGATAAAAAAGGAGGCTTTTTTTAGGAAAAAAAAAGGTGATTTTTGGGCTAAAAAGTTCAAGACCCTTTATAGATTATATTAAAAACAGGAAATCATATAATATAAATGTCAGAGATTGTAGTATAGTATGGCATGATGATTAAAATTTGTTTTTGCTAAAAAATTAATATAAATCTTGATATTCTTAAGTTTTTAGCTCCAAAAAGTGAATTTTTTGACCCAAAAAACACCCATGCCACCAAATTTTGACCACAACCATCATTTTTGTAAACTTATTTATACTATCTTCGAATAGAAGTGGATTTGCTTAGTGTACGGGGGAGGGGGTTGTCGACACATTTCCAGTCCAAACCGCTCCACTAATCAGAATTAGTCTTGCAAATGGAAGATATTCTAGCAAAAAAGAGATAAAAAAGATTAGTGCAAAAGTAAGACAATAGTCACCATTGATCACAAAAATTGTTCAAATTGGTACTCCAAGACATTGTATGCTTTTATTACATTACACATATACCAGCTGCTACAATGGGGGAGTTCTGTTAGACATAATCGGGGGTTAACCCTGGGCATACCTGCCTATCTACCTTGCTATCCAAGCACTGTTTTGAGTGTCACTTGGAGGTAATATCATGTTAATGAAGCAAATCAGCGATATTGTTAAGACTGTAAATAATTACAAGGATATATGAGAAAGTACAATTGTGATTGGTACTCAGAGGGCTATTGCATGTTGTGTCTCAATGAGCCAATTAGAGGGGACTGTATCATCGATGGTAGTTGGCCATATGGGGGTTAACAATATAAGTTGAAAGGCAACACTGAGGAGAAATATCAAGATGAAAAGCAACACTGTCAGGAGGCCACTTTCAGGGAACACGTCTTTTGAAATTTTCAGAGGAGCATTAAAAACCTCATCGTGGCCCGAGGGAGTGCAGAAGAGCTTTTTAAAAGCTACCAAATTGGCTGGAGACGACTTACCAGCATTAGAGATGCATAGCAAGCAGGACCAGCAACTGAGTTGGCCAGAAGCAGTTAAAGCTCATGCATTTTCAATTAGGTGTAGACAATAAGCATAGCCATTGTTAATACTTGATCAAGTTAGTAACACAAGTTAAGTACAGATTTAGACTGTCACTCAAGATTACCATGATGTAGATGTTATCATTCAGGTATCATTTTCAAAGAATATTCACCCAGGCCTTGAACCTCGAAAATGAGCGGAAAGTTTTTTTTTATTAAATTTTGAAATGGATCTCTAGTCTAGACTAGGGAGAAGTAACTGGGCATGCACGAAAGTCAAATCTCAGTAACAAATGTAGAACCTAAGTCGGCAACAGTTAGTCATATTTAGTCAGAATTATCTTAAAACTAATTGGGAGTAAGCTCACGTTTTCAATAATGGCGATTCCACGATTGACTTGATAACGTATTCCATCAACGTGTGTCATGTCAAGTTCTGTTCTTAACTTGTAATCGGGCGCTGCCTTTCCACGGCACCTGTCATTATTTGAACATGTTTAGTGCATAGTTTACAAATCAATTTGCCCGAAGGTGATGGTACCGCCTATAGTTCCTTTCTTTCTGTCGAAATTTTATTAAATTCTAATTCCGTAATTGTTTGTTAAGCCCGGGGGGGGGTTCTTAGTACAAACACCTATCGGAGAAGTTGCCGCGGGATAGGGTCGCAAAATCAGCCGGTCTCCTGGTATAACGATGACCCACCTTTTTTTTCACGCTGGTATAATTATGAACCCCTTTGTTTCAACCATAATGCGTATTAATTATCGGTGTTGTTTGATGTTGGTATAAGTTTGGGGACGCATCCACGATGGTGATACCTTGGTGATATATATAGTCCGTCAACGTTGTCAGCTCTACGCAGAATTCGACATCGTATAGATTTTGCAACGTTTTTAGTCACATAACGTATCTATGTTTGTTTACGTCTGCCGCTGGTTTCATGTGACGTTCGTCGTACAAAAAATCCCGTGGCCTTCAACATTGCACACCAAGTGGCGAAGCAAAGACACGCTGGGTATTGCATGCATTCAAATTGAGCACGATTTGGTGTATTTCCACATGTGGAAATACACCGATCCCTGTGTATATCCACATGTGGAAATCGTAATTTGCCCGTGTAATTTGATTTGGGCGGTTTTGCTGTTAGACGAAAGAAATTCTGGGCAGACATGAACTATTTGGATAAATATGTCCCCAATATGGGTCCAACATTATATTTGCAAGAATGAGATGATATAATTTGGGTCACTTCTTGAGTCGGTATAAATATGGGTCATTATTTTTGGCAAGAAGGAGAGGTAATAAGTTCGGGTCCACTTCTTGGGTCCTGGAGGCAGGTCCCTACCCAACCCAAATTGAAGACCCCCCCCCCCCCCCCGGGTTGTAAGACCCCTCAATTCTTTTCGCGCAAGGCGCGATCGTAGTCGATCAAAACTCGGTGCTCTTCATCAAACACAAAACCACGTGCGATTAAAAGTGCGAAGGCTTTACATTTACGACGTTTACTTCATGCTTTTTACACATAGTCCGTGTTCATTTTTCGTACCCCGTCCATGCGGTATTTCCATTGGAGTTCCGATACATTTGTGAGTTAATACCCTCAGATTTGCTCTCGGGCACTGATTTAGCCAGCCGTTCACATCTAATCTGAAAATTGTGTGTAACTGGTAAAGCACATAGTTGTTCCGTGTCATTTATCATTAATATTGCCAAGGAATTATTTTGCTGGGTTGCGGGCTCAAATACGAAGGTAGAAATCTCGCAGCCGGCTTTTAACAGGATGCGCGATAATCGCCCGGACTCAAAGCATTTTAGATGCAGTGACGCGCGCTATCGCCTCGCCTCAAAAGCACTGTCTGATTTTGAAAATATGAACCTACATTTTAGAGTAGTGTATGAATATTGTAGGTTTTTGTGTATGCCTCATATATCAAGCATAGTGTACCTGTATGTGTGCCCATCAGGACTATGCATTACATGCACTACCAACCATCAAGACTACGTAGTAGGCCTACATTCAAGTAGGCCTACCCAGAACTGGCCTCTGAAAGGACCGAAGAAATTACTTATAATTTGTCTCAAAACTGATGTTTCAATCCACTTAGTGACCTAAAACCTCTTCTCAGTAAACTTCAGCAATGCACCTGCATCCCTCTAAAATTATTTGCAACAGGAGCCATAGTATGTTTATATTGGCACCTGGAATATTTGTATAAATATCACTTTGTATTTACAAAATGTATTTTGGCTTAGTGGAGTTGTGACTTATTTTCAGTGGCACGTTTACAAAGGTTACTGTTGAAATTTCAACTACTTAGGTTTTCCATCAGACAAAGATGAATATTTATTCATCTTTCCTGGAATGACCACGGTCCCGCGCACACAAGTGTTTGTGAGAAAAAAATGTGGCGCTTGGCCAGACTCACCGGCACCTCCGTATTACTAGCACAGCCCTCTTGCCACTTGAGCTAACAGGCCCGGGATGGAGGGGTCGATAGTTATCATCTCTAATAAATATAAATCGTATTTGTAAATATACCGTTCTTAATGTCATTGAGCTAGAATTGCAATTCCTACAGCAACACTCGCTGGTCTATACTTTGTTCGGAATCTCTCCGATTTTGGAGTGCGTCATGAAGGTGACTTTGCATTCACTCTGGCTCGTTTGGATTGCCTGCCTTTGTTCGCGGCGTAAATGCTGCAAATTCCAAGGTCCGACGCCGTCCGTTTCTCGGGTGGCAAACCTAACACGTGCAGTGACGTCACCCCCAACTTGAAATCAACAGAATATAGTGGGTCTAGGTACCTAACTCATGATGCATTGTTCTGGGGTTTGATCTACTCCTGCGTCTTTATATAAATTTTCATTATTTTTTCAGGTTAAGGAAAAATTCTAAGCCAAAAAAGAACAGAGAAACCAATGCTGTCCCTTTAAGGTATAGTGATGGAGACTCTGATCCTGGAGCTGTGTTGTGGTCAAAAACTACCGCATGATGTTTATTGCACTTAGATGGTTTTCTAATATGGCTACGTTGGCCAATTATGTGATACCAGACACCTCATTATCATGGTAAATTGGCATTGGGAGGTTTTAAGATCATCATTCACTGGCTACTGTTTAGTGTATGTTCACATGCATGGCTTGTTCCAAAATGCCAAAAAAGATGATTCTTTGATGATGTTATATTACTCTGGTCAATAAAATCACTGATAATGTCTTTGTAGAGGGGATGATGCAGATGGGGATATATTTCATGTTTTGTTTATGTTTATAATATATACTTGATGTAACATAAGAAATTTGACTCTTTTTGTCTAGTAACTGAGAAAATATTCCATATATAAATATACTGGACTAATTTCACATTTGTCACATTTCCTAAAGATACTCTGTATAATTAAACAATATGTTTTAGTTTTTTTTTCTAAAGTTTAACAAAAATGTTACTGTTTGCAATGAAAAAGATTTTCTGAATGGAGTTTGGCAACTCTTCTAATATAAATCTCGCACCACAGCTCCTATGTTCACGCGTGCAGTAACATCTTGAACAAACTCACTGGCACCAGATTGGGTGCTCGTGCCCACATCCCAAGATCCGACGGGCACTTCCCTGTGCTACTCATGCAAGAGTATACTTGCCCTGTTTTATGGGAAACAACCCATGCCAAGAAGCTTAAATCAGCGTTAAATGGCCTTCCTGCCGGCTTATCACCGGATGTCCTCCGTCCACACCAACGGAAACTTACACATCCTAGCAGGAATTGCTCCACCATTACCTCCGCCGTAGTGTAGCGGATCATGCAAGAGCGTAGTTGCCAATTATCTAATGTGAAGCACCCTATGTCTGGCAGATAATTGCTGCCAATCGCCTTAAATTCAGATAACGCCCTCATATTTGAAATCTCTTAGGGTTTCCAAGTCGATAATACCAAATTGCATCATCTTTGGTGCGCAAGATGACCTCCAAAACTAATATACACAAATTTCTATTCAGGCGATCCCTGGTGACATCACCCAAGTCCTACCACTGACGTCACCGGCGATCCCATCATGCTCGGTCCTCTTTCCCCTTTGGGGCTCTACCTGACCGTTTGTTTGCTCGATCCACAAGTCAATTGGTAATGGCTTTGTGGTGGGTGTTGGATTTGTATCAGCAAGTGTGGCTTATCCGTGGCCGCGGTGGTATCCATGATGTGGACGCTCCTAACATGGCCCGCTATTTGAGGCTGGGGCGGATTGGGGAACAGTCAGGGGTTTACACCTCTCTTATCGACACTGACTGCGATGTACATGTACAGTGTGTGCTCTCTGTACACGGGACCGACGGGCTTAACGTCCCCTCCGAAGGACGTGATTCTTTCATACTCCATTTGCCCATTCCAAGTGAACCATGGAGGAGAGGGAGTAATGCGTAGTGTAAATCAATATTCTGGTATACAGATTCAATCCCGAATTGGTATACCGAATAAATCCCGCAAGTGCCAGACCCCACCGGGATTCGAACCCGGGAATTTTTTGATTGTAAATTTGCGCCAGAGGCAGTCACCCTAACCGCTAGGCCACTCTCCCAAACCGGTGAGATTTATCTGTTGGCTCCCGATTCGAGTAGAAAGGTTTGGCTTGGGTAATTGTTCGGCCAGGAACTAGGGTGAAACTCTAAGTTTACCGTTATCTATGGTCCTGACCGTTTTTATTGATTTATTGGAATTGCGACTTCGGCGAATTCTTGGCTCAGATGTCGCTGAAGCCGGCAGGTTCCAGATTGGTCTGCCCAATTCGGAACCGGTATTTCCCATTATAACTATTAAACTACTTTGGGTCAATTTGATTGAGTTTCGGGTGGTGTACACACTCTTATGTTGTTACTGGTCGACGGCATTAAGACAGCTCTCCTTGGCGAGCTAGCCTTCCTGTAACAGTTTGCTTTTTATTTCCATTTTTGTTAAATATACTTCGACTAAAAATCCATTACTCGGTAGTGTATTTATTATCAGACTTGGCAGTCATCTCACTAGACTTTATCAGTGTTCCGGTCATAGTAACTAACTCCAATTCTTTTGTGTGCTTACAGATTTGTGTCCAGACAGCTGAAAAAATAAATCTGATGAGTGTCCAGACCCTTTTCTATAGAAGTTTATCCTTATTAGTTAAATCGATTCAGTTCTTTGTAAGGCTTCTTTAGAATTTAGTTCGTGATCAGCCGGCCCTTTGTGCCAGCGTCTCTAGGCTAGTCACGTTAATCACCTCCAATCCCATCCTTGAGCCAGGTCGTTACTTAGTTCAACTCCTCTTCTTTGTTTGGGCTTGTTTGTACTTCTTTCTT
>JAMKCH010070941.1:0-155660 GCA_023653785.1 Ophioderma brevispina
GGCAATGAAATTCGGTGAGTGTGGTCAACATTCAGTGCCAACAATTTTGAAAGTCATTTCAAGGACATCTGACCGGTCATCCAAAGTCAAATGGTTGTATGATCATGAAACTTTGTAGGTAATCCGATTGTGGTGAGGTCCACGTATGCATAAAAATGGAAACTATATGAGTACACGTGTACATTAATGCAATAATAGCACTTTTTTGAAGAGCCCCCCATTTTTCAACAACCATTTTTAGATTTTTACATGGTTGTTTGGATAACTTGGCTAGTAAACTATACCTGTGAATGGTCAAGCTCGAAAATGTCTATGTGTCGCAAACGAAGGAATTTTGTAATTAGAATAATAATATTGGAGATCTCCGATAATATAATTCAAAGGCTGCTGGAAACGAACTTCAAGGTGAAATAGCCGGGAAATAGCGCCATGTACGTATCTACGCTCATCCATTAGTTGTTTACTATTTGGCAGCAAGTCTAAAGTGAGGTCATTTTCTATAGTGGCACAATTCCATCATGGACGGACATAAACTTAGAATTTCCGGCAGAGCTGGAAAGTACAATCTAGGATCCCAATTTCAATTACAAAATCGCTTATTTTTGCGGACAAGATAGTCAATCAGGTAAGCGCCGACCCAGTGTTGCTCACTGCCATGCGTAATAGGCGTGCGTTCGAGCCTGTGAGATTCAGCTGTCTTGTAATTTCCCCTGGACAAAGAATTAACCGCTTGGTTGTCTCGCTTTTCCCCTGCGATATTTGGGAAGCTGGTCCCCGCTGCAATGGTTATTCCCGATGTATGTTTACTGCTAAGGGAAAGCGCTGATCCCGATCTGCTGCAATCCCTTGAAATGATCTAATGGTTTAATGGTATGTTTGGGCCACAGTGATCAGCGACCCTTTGTGAAAGCGTCTTAGAGCCAATAGCATCAGGAGCGCTATATAAATCCTCTGCTGTTATTATGATTCTTATATTATAATAAATTTTTTCTTGTTTTGTTGTAAATACGCATTTTTAGTTTCCTAGACAATTCCCAACATAACTGTGCAAAAGTTTGAAAATTGGGGTACTCTAAAAAAAATGTGCTGTTATTGCTTTAACAAGCACAAAAATCAAACCACTAACTCCACTCAAGCTCCAACACACTTTTCTTATGAAGCTTTAGCACCATTGGTGCTCTTGTTTACAAAGGGGGAGAGAGTTTGCAGGTAGTCAATATTTTCTACCCAGGTTCGGCCCAGTCGTAAAATGATCGTAATATAGTAACGACAACAAACTGAAAATGCCCTTGTTCATAGGCCCCCTATGTAAGTTATCAGAGCTCTAGGAGAGGTTACAAAATGTGTCCCTCCAATTTGGTCAGGGTTAGCTCGCAAGTGTCACAAAGCCCACCACATCCACAGTTTGGTAACCTTATGCGGAAGGAAGGGGACGCAATTTGTAACTTTAGTTCCGCCGAGCTCTGATAAAGAAATATGAACGAGCGGAAAGATCTCACAAGCTGTTTCCAGGCTATTTGACGTTGTCATTATGACCATTAAGATTGTTACGATGAGGAGGAAATACAGGTAGAAGATTTAATTAGTTGAATGCGATCTCCCCTATTCCGTATAATGATGGTAACGACAGGAATTCCCTGCATGACGTAATTTAATCGTGTACATGAATCTCCTGCGTGACGTAATTAATCCTGTATTGGAAAGTACGAAACCCGACTCGGTCTTTGTCTTAAAACATCAACTGTCGATTAGGAAAATAAAACTTAGGCCTATAGGGCCTACCTTGTGATTTGATTGTGAATTTTTGCCGTTATTTTCCCGTTTCTGACTAGCTCATTCACGTAGTGTTGTACGTCGTCCGTACCTACCTCTCTCCATAGGGAGAAAAGATAGTAGGGGCTATCATAGCGGAAAAAGCCAGAGCAACCTCGGGCTAGTTTCTGACAAGACTACATCAAACATGAGGATGGAAATGTTTTTTACTTAGGATTTTTCATCTACTGATGTCAGAGAGAAACTGGTTTTTCTTGAAGAAATGATAAAAAAATAAAGAAGGGGGAAATGGAAATTTCAGCATTCCAGCATGCAGCAGGAGCAACGTCGATGTTTTAGTCACGCGCGCAGGGGTCCTTAAATCATGATGGTTTTAGGAAAAAATTAAGTGATACAACATATTTAAGAACAGTCCCATTAAACATTTTTTGAAGAACCCACAAAGCCTGAGGTAAGCGAGCTGTGTGTCTCTGGTAAAAATGTTAACCCCAAACACATTGCGCGCTGCAGACATGCCTACTAGTCCGGATTTTTCCATAGTAACGGAAAAATGGATGCGAATACGGACGTAAAACGTTTTCCCCCCCGCAAAAAATACGAACATAGTTTGCATTCTAAAATCAAAATAAAGTGTATAAAAAGGAACGAACCAAAGTAAATCAGAACAGTAAAAATTAAGGAACAAGAAGGGCAAAAGGTGAATAAAAGGACAAGGGCTTTTGAAGATTTTCATTTTCTAATGTCTGTTAAATGGTTTTTCCCCGACATGTTTTTCTTTTTTTCGCCCGACTTTCAGATGGTTTTCACCCCCTCAATCTTTTATTTTAACTATTTAACTGCTGAACCAAAATGTTCTCTGAAGGTCTTTTTGATTTAACTATTTAACTGAACCGCAATGGTGCAAAGGTATAAGCCCGACAAACACTTATCGTTTGTATATAATAGTTTTGTTTTTAAAGTTTTTTCAAGCTTTGAAAGGTTAGACTGTTATACTTTTTTTAAAAAAAAATCCATATGGACTTATGTCCTGCTGACATTCCTTAAATGGGGCTGTCAGACGGCGGAGCTCTGTCCATTTTTTTCTGGAAAAAGCTGTATTTTAAGAGCTCTATCTCACGATGCAGTTTCAATAATGGACATACAGAGTGTCTCAGATTGATTAGTACCCAAAAATATCCAAAAATTATTATTTTTTTGGCAGGAAACAAATGATATTTGGGTTACTGGTATTTTAAATTAGATTTGGCATAATTTCAGCTTGGGAGAATGATAGTCTTGAAAAGTCGGAAGCCTTTGCAAACCGATGATACGTACCAATTTTGCAGACATGGTGTTTTCGTACTTTTGGCAAAGTGAACAAAAGGATCATCTGCAGCAGACAAAACACAATACCTGGGCAAACCGGATTAAAAAGTAGGCAATGACACCTTTAGAAGGGACTCGGCGCTCTCTAGGGAATCTCGCCAGCAATCGGTCTCTTAACTAAGTAACTTTTGTCTCCCAGGAGCTTTTTGGCATGAAAGATCTAGGCTGCTACAGTAAAGTGGCGAGCCATGTTTGTTAGAGTCATAAATTATCCCAATGTACATCTTGAATTGCCTGCAATAGCATACAGATACAACATATTAGCTTTCAAAACTCTACTCAAAAATCCAAGATACGGCAGGTGTTTCATGTTAACAACGCATGACCAACCCCTTGTATGCATGGATAATCATTAAACTTACAGCTTTTACAGTTGCTAAGAAGAGGGACAAAATAGTTGAAAAGCAAGAGAGAACTTAAATATTTTTCCTTTTAAAAAGTTCTATAACACTATTTTAGACTGTGTAGTAAGGAGAATCCCACCTCCGGCAATTTGGATGTTATCTACACTTTGGGTAGCCCGATGTTTATATCTAAATATTTTTGAAATTTTAAAGTATGCCTAAGTGAATGATTGCAGCAAACACCCATATCATCCATTTTTTATTCAAAAATTAATATATCTAGATTGTTGGGTACTAATCATTCTGGGCCACCCTGTAGGTCGTTCGTTGTCACGTTTGGCCTTTTAAAGTGTTAGACTTTTCATTTAAATTTTATCAAAAAAAAAAAATCTTTGTGCCCGACCAAATGAGCCTTTCACTTGCAATGACCATGCTATATACAGGCCGTAAAACGAACTTCAGGCCGAAAATTGACAAATTCACAAAATACCTGATTTTGGGTAAAAATACTGATGTTTGTCTCTGGAATACTGTAAATTGTATGCAACGTTGGCATGTCCTGCTGCTTTTTCCCACCTTGGCCCACTCCACATTTTTATGTCACTTGCCATGTAATGTCCTTGTATGGTCCTCCCCCCCCCCACAAGTACTACCCCTTCTCACAATGGGGTCAAAGTCTTATAGTAGTCCTTAGAGGTCATTTCCCACAAATGGTCAGAATAATCAAATTATACTTGGTGGATTCAATGTCTTGATTTCCATGACACTTTGATACAATTGCCCGTGGGTAATCTCCCACATGTTGGTGTGCCTCCGTGTGACCTTAAATTATCCGATTTAAAAATTATAAAATTGCTTGGGTATCATGCACATATGTCGATTGATTTTCAAGACACTTTGTTACACTTGCCCTTGGTTAGTGTCCCACTTTAGACCTCATGTGACCGTTTGTGACCGTTGTGGGTGACCTTAAGTGTCCGATTTAAAATTGCTTGGTGTACCACATATTCGATCAGTTTTTTACATTACACTTCAATACATTGCCCTTGGTAGTGGTCCCCCTGTTCGTGACCCCCAAGTACCCTTGTGTGACCTTAAAAGGGCAGAATTATAAATCGCTGGTATATCCATATGCACTGTCAGTTTTTCATCCCACTTAAGGCCCTTGCATATGTCCCCTCCCCATGTGGGTGAACCATAATTTGACCTTTTTGACCTTGGTGTGTGACCTTAAAAAGGTCAGAATTATAACATTGCTTGGGAAGCATCCACATATCACCCCCGCATGTGGGTGACCATATGTGACCTTTTTTGATCTGTGTGACCTTATAATGTTCAGAATTATAAAATCGCTTGTATATCCACATATGCCGCATCGTTTCTATGCCACTTACATGGCCCCTTTGCATAGTGGGCCCGCATGTGGGTGACCATATGTGACCTTTTTGGACTTTGACCTTAAAAAGGTCAGAATTATAACAGTTCTTGGAGCATCCACATATCACCCGCTTGGTTACCGTTATGTGACCTTTTTTGATCTTGTTTTTTGTGACCCTTAAAGGTCAGAATTGTTAACCTGCTCGGTGCATCCAACATATGTCAATCGATTTTCATGACCCTTTGATACATTGGGCCCGGGGTAGTATCCTCACATGTTCTTTGACCTCATTTGACCTTTGTGACCTTTCCACTTGCTGTTTGGGAATGGATTGGCAAGGAACCTCGGTGAGGGTGGTCACATTCAGTGCCACAATTTTGAAGGTCATTTCAAGACATGTTGTGTCATCCAAGGTCAAATGGTTTGTGTGGCACAAAACTTGGTGTGTTGTCACATTTAATACCACATTTTTTCAAGGTTACTTAGAGCAGGTCACTGCCTGGGGTCATCCACGTAAAATCACTACCACTAGTTGTATGTCAAGAACTTTGGTGTAGTAAAATATTTGGATTCTGAAAATTTGAAGGGTCATTTGGGGTCATCCACAGTGGCGTAAACCAGCTGGGGGACAGGGGGTGCGAGCCCCCCAAACGGAACCCTTGCCCCCCCCTTCTTGCCCCCCCAAATGACTGACCCTTTGGTACAAGTGTCTGTGGAGAGGACTCAAATTAGCCCCCTCAAAAATGTCTTGGCACCCCCTTCCTTCCCCCCCATTTGCAAAGGTCTGGTTACGCCACTGGTCATACCAGTTTGCCTATACTGGTGTTGTAAACAACATGTAATAGCCCCAAACAGGCAACTTAGTGGTTCACGGCTGCCTTGTTTAAACATTTCCATATGGAAATGTTTTACACTTGGCAGCGCTCATTTTGTTGCAATTGCAGTTAAGGAAATTGTCAGATTTTTGTCAAGCTCAGTTTGGACTTACATTCAATAAATATATGTACATACATCACGTAATTCCCGAAAAATAATACCATTGATGAAAATTACAACTAGAGGCATTTAATTTTTGCTTTTTTGACATACTAAGCAAACGGGCGGATTTTTCGCCACGGCTTCATGATCAAAGCGCCCAACTCGTGACGTCAAAGTGATGACCAAACTCGTGTTGACTCGAATTGTTATGCTGACACTGTAATATTGATGGATTAATGAAATAATAAAAATTAGATAAAAAAGTTAACAGAATACATATTTGTTTTCATTTTGTTGTGTTTAATTATTATTGAAGTGGCACACTGCGATGAATGGTCACAACGACGTCAATTATGGATGTTCATCACTTTGACTTCCACCAGTTGCCTGCGATGTGGATTTGTCGGAATTCGTTTTCGAGTAAAGCTATTTGGCGGGGAATTAAAAGGGCAAAATACTCAACAAATGTTGGGACAATTTCAAACTTTATTTTGATTATATGTAATCTACGTTACTTAAGCTTTCGCATCCATACCAAAGTTTCCAAATATTCAGACTAATTGACATATTTCCCTTTAATAGAAATTGAAACAACACACACACACAACACTAGACTACACACAACACCCACAATCACCCACCCACAACCCCACAAACACACCCCACACTCACACCCACAACCCACACCCGCTCACCACACATGATATATACACACAGAGACACAGACAGAACAACAGAATTTGGATTAGTATACTATTCTTTCCACAATCTATCTTGCAGGCAACAACAATTAGGGAAGTGTGCCAGTGTTTTGGTTTATGCCTTATTGTCTCCCCTGGCTTAAAAAGCAGGGGGATTTATTGCAACACGATTCCTCCTGTGTGTGTTTCATCATTCTGTGTCGTGTGGTGTGTGTGCCTGTGTCTGGTGTTCCATTTTGGTTAATGCACTGGTTTTTTTTTTATAGCCTCTTGCCAGCCCCAATTGGGCCAAAGTTTCAGATGGTATACTCTGATTGTGGTGAGAGGGCATATCATTTAAATGGCCGTTCTTTGAAAATCTATTATTGGTTTCCTCCACCACAACATCAAGCTACGATCAACCAAATTTGGTCGATAACGCCCTAACCCAAGACTACCCAGATGGGTCAAATGGTATGTTGGGGTGTGGTGAATAAAAGTGCATCTTCATTTTTTGGTTAGAATGACTGATTTTTGTATCTTCTCCTGCCCACACACTTGGGCAATTGATGCCAAAACTTGATCAGAGAACACTGGCCCAGGTTCAAGTGTGGTGTAATCCATTTGTGGTTGATTCATGTATCATACACAATGGCACTATTTGAGTACTGTTGTACATTTAGAAGTACAAAATTCAAACCACACTCCAGCTCAAGCTCCAACACACTTTTCTTATGAAGCTTAGCAACCATTGGTGCTCTTGTTAATCGAGGTTCGCCTGTGACAATCAACAAGAAAGTGCATTTTTTTTCCGGGCTGTAAGATTTAGTTAATGGGCTTGGGCGGCCAGTTCCCATTAGGACGGACATAAGTAGAAAGCATTGATGACACCAGCGATTTATGATATGGATTACGACATTCCCGGCCATTGAATCATTTGATTTAGGTAAGCTTAACCCATTTTCTTGAATTGTTTTATCCAAAAATCGTAGGGGGCATTTATTAGAGCAGGGGCGTTTATTAGGAACAACACGGTATGTATATATGTATGTTTGTCCCTCGATCCATCTTCAGTTTTTCGTCATTACTCACCAAATTTTCACCACACATAGTGCAGTGTCCTAACGCAGAGCTTTTCTCAAAATCGACAATGTTACAAAGGAAAAATTATTAAAAACAACAGAAAATGGTCAAATCCATCACTGACGCAATGTAGTGGCAATGCAATTTTCAGTTAACCGATAGCAGTACTGTGTAGTAACAGCGTGTGGACTGCGTGCTGTGACAGCGTACAGCAGGCGTGTTGCTACGGGTGTGTGTACGCATATTTATATATATTGGCTTTTTTATAAAGTGCCATTTCATCAAGATCACAGCGCTGTTGCCTATTATTATTACGCTGCCGTCAGGAAATAGTCACAATCATTTCGCTTCATCTAGGCCGGCAACTGGCCAAGCGCACAATCCTATCAGCAGTTAGATTGTAATATTCCCCATAACAGCTACCCGAATATCGCTAGGGTCGACGAAGCAAATGAGGTAAAGTGCCTTGCCCAAGTGCACAACACATTGGCTGTAGCGGGGCTCGAACCCACAACCTTTGGATCATGAGTCGGCAGTCATATCCACTGGACCACATGTGCCCTCACATGCGGCAACCGCGGAAAATACAGTATTTTGCTTTGGGTGTCGCTGCATGGCCCCTGCATGGCGGACCATGCAATCAAAGTTGCACGGGAGAGTTTGAGATTCAAAAATATGGACAACTTTTAGTAAGTTTATTCTTCAACGTTCCTTGTACAGGAAATGTGAGGACACAGGGAGTTGTCGCTGCATGGACCTGCATTTTCTATTGTAATAATATAAAGGTATGGTAAAGAATGTTGTTGTGTTGAATGGCCTATATAGGCTAATGCAACATTGATGCTCTGGTTAGGAATTTTTGGTGACCATGTTTTGACCATTTCCTATCCTATGTATAAATGGTGTTAAATCCAATAAAAGCAGTCTATTGGCCCCACTAGTGACATTTTGCCATTGACAAATTGTTGTAAATTTGATCAGAACTTATGGGTGACCATGTTTTGGGACATACTGTCCTATGTCAAAACAGTGTTGTATCATAAAAAGATCAGCATCTCAGCGTCTGTTGACTGTCCCCCAACTAGATCTGGGGCTGGGTGAACGTGCCTTCACTTCATTGCACCACTTTATGGAACTCTCTTCCTAGTAGATCTAAGGTTTCCTTGCAGAATTGGGGGCTACCTGGAAGAAGATCAGACACTACCTTTGATTGCAGAATTGCAGCACAGACAATGGAACATATCTGGTCTGCCCACTGCTTGAATCACAATTAAAGCAAGTATTGGCACATTTTTTGAGAGCGCCCCCAATTTTTCAAATTTGATATTTGTGCACCGTTACGTTGGTACTTGTCTAAAAAGGAAAAAACTTATACCTGCGAACATAGAGAATGCTAAAAAATTCGTTTTTCACAAAATACGATTTTGTATTGAAACTGGGATCCCAGATGGGACGTTAACGGCAAGCTTGAAAATACTACGCTTTATGTCCGTCCTGATGAAAATAGTTGCCACCGCGAGAAAAATAACCCGACTTGACTTGCCCGAACTATTACAACAACTAATGCTTACGTTAGACACGTACATGGCGCTATTTCCCGCTATTTCACATTGGAGGCCGTTTCCTTCCAGCGAGCCGTTGAATTATTATGGGGATTCCCCGATAATAAATTATTCTAGTTACAAATTCCTTCTTTTGTGACACATAGACATTTTCGAACTTAACCATTCACATGCATAGTTTACTAGCCAGTTTCCAATGCAACCGTGTAAAAATCTCCAAATTTTTGAAATTTGGGGGCGCCACCTTCCAAAAGAAAATATGCCTAATAATTGCGTTTAATTCACAGACCAGGACCTTGCAAATTTCAGTGATAGCAGCCGACATTGTACACAACCTCGGTCTGGATCATAATGAGACCATACACAATAAGAAGAAGAGTAGTGTCAAGAAAGCTAACTCTGCATGTTTGCCTCTTCAAAAGCTTTTGAAGACACTCCTTTTCATTGAATACAATGATTTATTGTTTGCCTAATTTTGGTGAACTTCTTTTATTTATTTTCTTTTCACTCTGTGCTTGTAACTTCCAGGTAAAAAGGCGCATTAGAATGTTTGTATTATTAATTTTTGATTTTTTTCTGAAGATAGAATTGGTGTTATTGTGTTGCCTGCCCTTAAAGGTGCACAAGAGATTTTACATATCAGTGTCCCTAAAAAAATCAAAAGTACTGCTTTTGCCCTGATGTAAAGCTTATCATAAAAAAATATCCCCATCTGAACGGATTTAGCTGAGAATTTCTTTGGCAACAAAAATTTGTTGAAAATTTCTGATTTTGGGTATAGGAGCAAATACAAAATTCATCCCTATGGTTTTACATTGAAATATAAGCAAATCAAAATCACTTTATTTTACTCTTTTAATACATTTCTGTAGCCAATACAAGGTAAGAACTCTTATGAGTGTCTAATTCTATGAAATTGTATTATGACACAATATTTGGATGCCACAAAATCTCTTGTTGCACCTTTAACCATTTGCCTTAGTATTGTGTGTTCAGAGATGTAACTTTAACAGAAATTTCCAGATTTTTGGCCATAAATAAAAAAAATTAATTTTTATTCAATTTCTGAGATCAAAGTGTTAATGATAAAGGTAGAACTACATCAATTAAAGGTTTAATGAGATATTTCAAATAACAGGTGTCCCCCCCAAAAAAAAATGTGAAAATTTTGATTTTAGCACTGGTGTAAAGCTTCATATCAAAAATATCCCCACCTGTAAGGATTAAGCTGAGAACTGTTTCTTTGGTACAAAAATTGTGAAATTTCTAATTTTGTATAGAGGCAAATATGAAATTCAGCCTATGTTTTCTATTGAAATATAAGTATACACAATTTTGTTTTCATTTTAATTTACATCTGTAACCAAATAAAAGGCAAGGAATCTATTGACCATCTAATTTATATGAAATCACTACATATCATAGAAAATATGGATGACTTGAAATCTCTTGTTGCACCTTTAAGGCAGAAAAGACACATACATGTAGGGATCACTTTGTCCACCGTTGTGTTGTTGTGAAAAAAGCTAATATTTTCCTTTGTCATAGGTGCAATTTGGGATCCCTCATTTATTGATGAGGTCAAAGGTCACGTACCAAAGTCAGAAGTCATGTGAGATCGTCTGTTGATGTAGTCTGTTATTGTGAAAGAGTTAACATTTGCCTGTAATATCCACATACTTGGATTTAACCAAACTTAGTCATCGGGGCAACATGGGATTCCTCATTTGTTGATGAGGTCAGAGGTCACATATCAAGGTCAAAGGTAATGTGTGGTCAAGTTGTAAGATAGGCTGAAAGTGTAAAATTGACTTCAATTGAAAAGCTAAAGTTCAATTGGACCCAAACTTACATACAGGGGTGTGAAATTTCCTCATTTAAAGACACTATCAGTGATTTGTTAAATCAGCAAATCGAAAAAATCATCAAAATCAGATTTTTGCATGTATGTAACAAGTACAGGTAGCCTAACATACTCTACAAACGATAAGACCAGAAGCAACCTAATAAGGACAGAATCGGAGATTTTAGTCATTACTGTCCGTTCGGACACTTACTACAACACGCAATTGAATGGAGGATCGTATCTTGGAACACTGCCGTTTTCTTCCTTTTCTGTCAATTCTACAGCTGGAAAGGTAACTTATGAGAATTCTACAGACTTATCCTTCACTTTGAAGCTATTCCTGCAAATTTCAAATATTTTTCAAATCACTGATAGTGTCTTTAAGAGGATTTCCTCGTTTTTGAAATTTTGTTGTAGTGCCAAAATTTTAGCTTTTTCTTTGATTTTCAGCCTGTTTTGGGCATTTCTACTCCTTTTTGTCTCGCCTGAACTTTGTTCGGCAGAGACTTAGTAATCACTTTTCTGTCTGTCTGTCTGTCTGTCATGCTGTCTGTCTTCCCGCCGTCCGTGTTCAAGTGCTTGTGTACGATTTATCTGGGGTTCTGCAAGGACTATGATGATGTAACTTGGTGGAAAGAAGCGGGTCTACGAGGTCTTGACCTGATTAGATTTTGGGCGTAAAATATGCTAATTAAGTATCTAATTTGCATAATTAACGAACATTTTCTTGCAAGGCTTGTGTACAAGTTTTCTGGAGTTCCGTAAGGCGTATGATGATGTAACTTGGTGGAAGGGAGCGGGCTGGAGAGTTCTCGAACTGATTAGATTTCGGGCGTATTTCGGGCAAATTAAGTATGCAAATGAGCTAATTAATATGCAAAAATCAGCATAATTGCTATAATTTTGAAACGGTACATCGGATATGGAAAATTCCTTCACTGCATGAAAGCCTATCATGGTGCGCATCTTTTTTGCAATTTGAAAGTGTGTGATGCGGCTTAGGTATGCAAATGAGCTAATTAAGTATGCATAATTACTGTATCTCTGAAACCGTACATCGGATAGGCAAAATTCCTTCGCTGCATGAAAGAATACTATGCCATGCATCTTTTGGGTGAATCATAATTGGGTCAAAGTGGCATTTTGAGCATAAAATATGCTAATTAAGTATCTAATTTGCATAATTTAAGAAAAAAAGCTTGTAAGTTATCTAGAGTTCCGTAAGGCATATAATGATGTAACTTGGTGGAAGGGAGCGGGCTGGAGAGTTCTCGAACTGATTAGATTTTGGGCGTATTT
The DNA here is from genome assembly GCA_023653785.1 of Ophioderma brevispina. Lineage (NCBI taxonomy): Eukaryota > Metazoa > Echinodermata > Ophiuroidea > Amphilepidida > Ophiodermatidae > Ophioderma > Ophioderma brevispina. Next base: position 12,309 of record JAMKCH010070941.1, read on the forward strand.
TGGGTTAATTAGGTATGCAAATGAACTAATTAATATGCATAAAATCTGTGTAATTGCTATATTTTTGAAACGGTACATCGGTAAATTCCTTCACTGCATGAAAGTCTGTATTGGTGCGCATCTTTTTTGCCATTTGAAAGTATGTGATATTTGTGGCTTAGGTATGCAAATGAGCTAATTAAATATGCATAATGGCTGTATCGCTGAAACGGTACATCGGATAGGCAAAATTCCTTTGCTACATGAAAGCTCTAGTCTTGCCATAATCTTTTGTGTGAATCATAGTTTAGGTCACAGTGAAGGTGGGCCAATTAAAGGGGCATTTTGTGATGCAATGATCTAATAAATTATGAGTATTGCTTCTATCGCTGAAACGGTAATTGGATATGCAAAATTATAGGGAAACATGGAGAGGTGGGGGTTGTGAGAGGGAGTAGTTGGGGGTGGGGAGGCGAGGGGTGTGGGGTGGGGGGTTGGGAATTTTTTGTTTTTTTGAATTTTGGGGGGAGGGGTTGCGGGTGTTGAGGGGTGTTGCAGGGTTTGTGTGGTGGGAAGGGTGTTGTGGGGGGGTTGCAGGGTGGTGTGTTGTGGGGTGTGGAAGGGTGTTGTGGGGTGTTGGGTGGGATTGGTGTGAGGGGGGCTGTGGTTGGGGGGAGGTGTGGGGGGTGTTTGTTGACAGGGGTGTGGGGAAGGGGGTGGGGTGTAGGAGAGGGTGTGGGGTGTTGGGTGTTGAGGGGGTTGGGGAGGGGGTGGGGGATTGGGGAGGGGGTTGGGGAGGGGGTGGGTCTTGTTGCGGGTGTTGGGGAGGGCGGGTGGGTGATGTGGGGGTTGGGGAGGGGGTGGGGTGTTGCGGGGTGTTGGGGGAGGGGTGCTGCGGGGTGTGGGGAGGCGTTGTGGTGTTGAAGGGTGTTGGGAGGAGGGTGGGTTGATGGTTGCTGGGGGTATTGGGGGAGGGGGTTGGAAAGGGGATGGGGTGTGAGGGGTGTGGGGAGGGGCGTTGGGGTGTTGAAGGTGTTGGGGAGGGTGGGGTCCGACTGGGGGTGTTGGGGAGGGGGTGGGGGTGTGCGGAGGGTGGAAAACCGTGTTGGGGGACGGGGGGTGGGGTGTGAGGAGGTGTTGGGGAGGGGTGTGAGGGAGGTGTTGGGGACGGGGGTTGTGGTGTTGGAAGGGTGTTGGGGAGGGCGGTTGGGGGGATGCAGGGGTATTGGGGAGGGTTGGTGAACAGTGGGTGGGGTGCGGTGTTGCGGGTTGTTGGGAGGGGGGTTGTGGTGTTGAAGGTGTGGGTGCGGAGGGGTGGGGTGCTGTGGGGTGTGGGAGGGGTGGGGTTGAGGGTGTGGGGATGGGGTTTGTGGTGTTGAGGAGTGGATGTGGAAGTGGTGTGGGGTATGGGGGAGGGGTGGGGTGGTGAAGGGTGTTGGGGGTGTGGAAGGAGGGGGGGGGGTGCGAGTGTTGAAGGGTGTTGGGGAGGGGTGGGGTGTGTGAGGGGTGTTGGGGGATTGAGGGGTGTTGGGGAGGGGGTTGTGGTGTGCAGGTGTTGGGAGGGGGTGGAGTGATTGTGGGGTGTGGGGAACGGGGGTGGTGGGTTGAGGCGGGGTAGTTGGGGAGGGAGTTGTGACGTTGAGGGGTGTTTGTGTGGGGTGGGGGGGCTTGAGGGGTGTTGGGGAGGGGGGTGTTGCGGGGTGTTGGGGAGGGGGTGGGGTGGCGGTTGCAGGGTGTTGGGGAGGGGGTGGGGTGTGTTGGGAGAGGGGGTGCGGTGTTTGCGGGGTGTTGAGGGGTCGTGTGTGGAGGTGGGGTGCTCTTGAGGGGTGGAGGAGTGGGGTGTTGCGGGAGTGTTGGGGGAGTTGGGGGGTGTGCAGGATGTTGGGGGGAGGGGGTGGGGTGTTGCGGGGTGTTGGGGAGGGGGTGGGTGTTGGAGAGGGAGATATATCTGCAAATCCTCCACTGTACCTGATTGTACAACTTTTTGGGGGCAGAAACCATTATTATACAATTGCAATCTCGTCTGCTGTCTTTGTCTTACAGCTATGCGCGAAAGCAGGCGACTTTGGTTCGGAAAACAGCTTGTTCAGCGTTTTTCCCCATTTTCCTTGTTGTCCCAATTTGGAATCAAACTTGGGTTATGGAGATTTCCAGGCCAAACCCTGTTTTTTTAAAAATTTCAGTGACGGGAGTCAGGTTAGGTAACTTTGTATCTTTTTGTCAAGTTTGGGCAGCACGTTGATGCCGAGATTGTAGTCTTTCTTACTGAATGCTATTGGTTTATTGTGTGCACTTATTAAACATGGTTTTCTCGCGGTGTTCGCGGGTTGAATAAATGGAAACTGGAGCGTGCTACCATATTACCAAGGCTTACCAGGACTTGAGTCAAACAACGAGAGCGATTTTAGTTCATTTGAACTTGAATAACAATAGTGTAAACAAAAACCTGGATGACACATGCAAAAGAAGTAGTTTACTGGAACGGTAAACTTCTAAAGGTATGTTAATAACTCGGGTTATTTTGCCCCAAGTCTTCACAGACTTTTCAGCAAAGTAGAAGAGAAGAGACCCAAAATTGGCCGATTTTGTGAAGCAAAACTTAAAAAATATTACGACCGTACTTAGCAAAATTGGTACCGTGTATCGTCCTTTTGAAGAAGGCAAGCTTTTGTACATATGCCTATTGTATGACTTATGCATAGTGTTTACGGTATTATGCTGGATGAAAAGTTGGGTTTGTAGGGAGTTCGACAGCAAAGTTTAGAATTTTAGGGGTATGTATATGGTTTTTTTTGGGGGTGTTTGAAGGGGAATATTTCGGTGTAAGCTGAGAAAACATCTGAGGTGATTATTTAAAGAGGACACTGCACATATGAAAAATAGGGCGCCCTCAAGATTTTCCCAAAAATCGATATTTGTGCAGGGTTGTAAGGCTTTCATAGACAAAAGCCCTTCACCCGCGAATGATTAAGACCAAACAGCTTTTCTTATGGGCAAATAGAACGATTTTTATAATTTAACGTAGCCGGCGACATTAAATTCAGCAGACGACGGAAAATGGTGTTTTTAACACAAGGAACACGCACGAGTATTGCATGTTTCCCACGCTATGCACCAGGTTGTGATCGGTCTATAACCTTTGTGTTTTTATATCAGTGAGTACGAGTCAAAAAATATTCAGTAATAACAATTTGTTGATTAAAGTATAATAAAGTTATGGAAAACTGAAAAGTTGGCCTACAAATTACCTGGATGTCTTTTATCCTAATATCAATGTCCCTATCTGTTTGGGGTATGTTATTTTTATGTGTAAAATATATCTCTGTTTTCTTCCAATGCCTAGACTATCATTGAGAGGGCAAATGAAGAAAGTGAATTTCCTATTTGTTGAAAATGTGCACAGTGCGCTTTTTAAGTTCTTATGGCTGTTTTCGATACGAAGGACATTGCTGCGAACAACATTGCCGCGGGAGTTAATCTGGAAGCTTTAGTCCAAACGATGTTCTACCTCGTTGACCGTTTCTACGCAACCTTGAATACTTTTGAAAGCCAGTCTGGAATTTATAAGTGGTCCTTGAAAGAGTAGGCACTTTAATATAATTAAGTTTTAGATACTAAAATATCGAGCCATAATATGATATAAAACAAGAAGAGGGTGTTCATTTGCGACAGCAGTGGCATACTTCAGCATATTTTTAATAACCCTTACACAGAGATCCTATACTATCGAGTTTGAGACAACGAAAATCGCTTGGGGGGTGGGGGCCTTACTTTTGAAGGAGGTTTTAGATTACTACTTTGTGTCGAGGGTTTTTGCTCCCACTAATGAATTGGCCTAATCATTCGACTCTTTTAACTTTTAATATTACGATTCGTTTGAAAAGCGTGAAAAATGTTTGAAATAAAGGCTGGCAAGCATATAATACAAAGCGGGAACATCTTTGGAACACATCTGTCAGAGATTCCGTACACATTTTTTGACTAGGAATATCCTGAAGAATCGTTCAAAAACAAGATGGCAGGGAAATTTGATCAATGATAATTCTCTATTTTTGATCGAAAAAAATTACCTCAAAGTGGCCTGAAATACGAAAAACTTAATGGAGAATTTTTTTTTTTAAACACGATCGTAAGACCCGACAATTTTTACTAAGCGGACATCTTTGGAACACATATGCCACAAAGTCCTTACATTTTGACTAGAAATTAAAAATCGCTTCAACAAGAGTCATAAGATTTGTCAATAATAATCATCTATTTTTGGATGGGAAATTCCGTCAAAGTTGGCCTGAAACATACAAAATTAAGGAGAAATTTTTTTTAAAATATGATCGTAAGACCCGCATTTCTCTGCTACCAGTCTCATGGACCCCCCTGATATCCTTATTGTCCCGCCGAAGGAAGGAGTTTGGACCAGGGACTATGAATGAGCAGCGTAACGTTCGTTCCTCCGTCCGTTCATTCGTCCGTCCGTCGTCTGTGATAAAACCTAGTGTTGAAACCCACGTTGTTATACGATTTACTTCTGAGTTCTGTTCGAGCGAACCCAAAACAATGATGTAACTGGTGGAAGGAAGCGGGGGGATGCGTTCTCGATCTGATTAGGTTTGTCGCGTTAAAATATGCTAATTCAAGGTATCTATTTGCATATTTATGGAAATTTTCTGCAAGGAGGTGTACACAAGTTTTAGGAGTTCAGTAAAGGCATAATAATGATTGTAACTTGGGGTAAGGCAGCGGACCTGAAGAGTTCTCAACCTGATAGATTTGGGCATATTTCGGGCTATATTGAGTATGCAATGAGCTAATTAATATGCAAAAATCGGCATATTTGCTATCTAGTTGAAAACGGTTACATCGGAGACTCAAAATTCCTGCGCTGTAGAAAGCCTATCATGGTGCACTTTTTTTTTTTGAATTTGAAAGTATATGATATATGGGATTAGTAGCAAATGAGCTAATGTAAATATGCTTATCGCTGTTTGTATAACTGAAACGGTTAGGTCGGGAGGCAAAATTCCTTCGTTACAGAGACTTACTATTCCATCGGGGAGGGGTGGGGGTTTCGGGTGTTGGCGGAGAGGGGGTGGGTATTGAGCGGTGTGCGAGGGGGTGGGGTGTTCAAGGTGTTGGCGAGAGAAGTGTGTGTTGCAGGGTGTTGGGGAGGGGGTGGGGTGTTGCATGGTGTTGGGTGAGGGGGGTGTTGGAGGGCGCTGGGGCAGGGGGTGTGTGCAGGGTGTGGGGAGGGGTGGGGGAGATGTTGGGAGGGGGGTAGAGGTCGTTGGGAGGGAGAGAAGGGTTGTTGCGGGGTGGTGTTGTGGAAGGGAAAGTGGCATGTTCGCGGGGTGTTGGAGGGGGGTGGGTGTTGTAGTTGCATTTAATCGCATGTTAGTGATCGCGACATTGGCGGGGACATCTTTACGCATCGCTGGTAAATATGAGTTCGCAGTCTGGTTTAAGTGTTGAACCAGCGTTCAAGTATTGCTGTACAAAGAGACTAGTATTACGATTGTTATTAGTTGCTGCATTTCAGAGGCATGGTAGGGCATTCCTGGGTGGCTGCAGAGTGTGAATGTTAACTGTTTAGTGTACATTTGCCGATTACCTTCACACTAACAAAGAACACCACTGACCCAAGGTCTCATTATTGAGTATACACGGAGTGGCCTCTAATGACCCTATGCCTTGGACCCCATTTGTCAATCTACATAATAAAACACTTCTGCAACTAAAATGCTATGACAAACTAAAGGACTGGTCCAGGACTCTTACTGGTATGCACAGAATGACCTCTTGTGACCCATGTGCCCTTTTGACCAATATGGCCCTATGTGACCTTTGACCCCATTTGGTCAAAATATATACAATTTCTGCAAATAAGTTACAGTGACCACAAAAAAATGCTCAAAAGAACTGCGGTACGACTCATACGGGCAGTACACAGTTTGACCTCTAATGACCTAAATGACCTTTGCCCCACATTCAAACGTTTATAAAACGCTTCTGCACATCTATATATTTATACCGGTGGTCTGTCTGTCACTGTGTCTTGTTTGTCTGACCGCGTGTATTTTCTCAGAGACTGAGGGTCGTCCGTTCCTGAAACTTGGTGGACGGGTTCCCTTAGACCTTCTGAAGACCGAGTTTGTATTGGTTAGTGGATCAAAGGTCATCAGGGGTCATTCGAGGTCAAATGGGGTAAACGTTGATGTATGGACATGAAACTTGGAGGGTGGGGTCAAGTGTTGATGCTAAAAATGTTTAAGGTCACAACAAGGTCATTAGGGGTCATTCAAGGTCAAATGAGATCAAATGGGGTAAACATTGGCGTTGGTGTATGGAATGAAACTTTGAGGGTGGAGTTCATTGTTGATGTCAAAATTCTTAAAGGTCACAACAAGGTCATCGTGGGTCATTCAAGGTCAAATGGGGTCAACTTTGGTGTATCCAGACGAAACTTATGTGGGCAGGGTCGATTGTTGATGACAACAATTTTAAAGGTCATCAGGGGTCATTCAAGGTCAAAGGAACCACAAAACCCAAGGGTCATTCGAGGCAGGTGATCGCGAAACCCAGATGATAGCCAAGTCTGAGGACCGCCTAATAATAATAATAATAATGAGATTTATAAGGCGCCCTTTACACAAGTAGACAAAGCGCTGTTGCCTATTATTATTAACGCTGCCTTCAGGAAATCGTCACAATCATTTCGCTTCACCTAGTAAAATACTATTAAAGAAACCACTGGTCCAGAACTCTTTAGGGTATGCGCAGAATGACCTCTTAAAAGTTATGGCCCATATGCCCTTTTGACCTACTATTTTCCCTTGATCTTCGATCTAGGGAAAATAGTAGGCCCTTGGTCTCAAGATCATCTTGGGGCAATATTTCTCACCATCTCCCGCAAGAGCATTCTATATTTTTAAACTATAAATGCCAAACCGGGAGTGCTACTCCTAAACGTCTCCTATTTATGCTCATGTGGGGGACTTTTCAAGATTAATTTCTCCACAATGGAAAATGTTGTGACCCCCAGGGTGGTGTTAAATGAAAGAGGGGGAACTACAGAAGACTATAAATGCAAAACCGGGGGAGGGGGAGGGGGCTACTCCTAAATGTCTCTTAGTTATGCTCATGTTGGGGACATTACATGATTAGTATCTCCACAATGGTAAAATATCTGTCCACCCCGGGGCAGCCTAGTTCAAATGAAAGAGCAGGGCAGGAAAAAAAAAAAGAGAATACTATAACTGCAAAACTTGGAGTGCTTCTCTGTTGGAAACATCTCTTACTTATATATCTCATGTGGGGGAATGTTTCAAGATCATATCTCCACAATGGAAAATGTTCACTCCAGGGTGGTGTGCCCTAGTAGAGGAGCTTGCTGAGCTGTACGGCCAATTCGGGCTCTTGTTTTCTCAAGATTTGGTGAGGTTGAGTTATAAGTAGATGTTTATAGTTAGAGAAATATCCAGCGACAAGCCTTACAGTTTTTAATTGTTTCAGTAGTCATCAATAAGCTAAGAACATAGGGTGTTGTTTGCGAAAACAACACCTTTTTGGAGTTTGAAGTATTTCTAGAAAATACTGAAGTATCCACTGTTCATAATTTTTCCTAGAAGAAACTGGCACTTCCCTGTAATGACTAAGGCATCATATGAAAAGAAAGGAAATCAATTTAGAAAATTCTGCAAGTTTGATGTTTGAAATTGAGGTTTTCTCTTTGAAATACAGGTGTTTTGGTCAGCTTCCTTAATTTCCCTACAATGTTTTTCTAAAGAACTATAAATACACTGATTTGAAGCGAGGTTTAAGGATATTTTGTATTTATACATGATCCCTTAAGTTTCAGCTGAAAAGCAACCTAAGTTTATCATGTGGTGCTGGGGAAAGTATTACATGAAAAAAATAGGGAATTTTTAATAAAGAAAGAAAAACACTAAACAAATCTACTGTCTTGAAACTGCACAAACACAATATGTGGAGAAAAGTTTAATAATTACCATAGTCGAGTTGGACTCTAAATTGAATTTAGGGATTTGATTTTATGGTTCATTTTTCTGTACTGTGAGACCATTTTGAGGGTAGAGAATCAGAAGGACGTACTCAGGACATCTAAAAGAAATATTAAAAGAATTCTTTTAATTCATGCACATGGAAACACTGCTTTTGTACGAAATGTGAATATTTCACTAAGTGGAAATCTTATTGCATTGACTCAAAAAGAACATTGTTAAATCTTCATAATATGAGTACTGTAAGCGCAAACATGGAGATAAACGGTTGGTTAAACAAAGGAACAATTTGGGGATATGGGAAGGCAGGCAGAAATTAAAGAAAATGTCTTAATATTTTTTATTGTGCACGTTACCGTCCTGTCTGATTGTCAACCCTTGATTTATCACGATCTTACCGTTAAACCGTGTGGGTTCTTCAACAAGCAGTCTTATTGACCCCACTGATGATATTAGCGGTTTGGCCCCTTTAAGACACACAAAGAACAAGATAACAAAATAAAAACAGCTTTAAAGGTGCTTTGTTCAAATCGTATTGGGACCCCCCCTATTTAAAGGATTAGCAGCGAGAATGCGGGATTTAATCGAAAAAAATGTGGAAATGCATTTTTGGCTACGAAGTAAGTCCTATAACAGAGTGATGGGTGATAGATCAATATGTTCATCAAACTATTCCAATTACAGGGAGCACAGTATGAAAACAAACAGTGATATGGGGGTCGAGCAAAGGTCTATAGGGCCCCACCAAATACATACTCACCCCCTAGTGGAAATACATTAACACGCAAAAGAAACAGGGTTAATACATAACTATCAAGAAACGAACAGAAAGTGTTACACTGTAACACTTGTAAAACATTTCTTGTTAGACTAGTTAATACTCTTGGTTCACTGAAGTTGTCTGGCGACTCTTTCCATGCATTGTTAGTAGGGTTTCTACCAAGAAACGGGGAACCATTTTTGGACATCAAGGTAGTAACGTAGTGTAATGTGGGTTGCATGTGTTTGTTTTGTGGTATAGATAGCCACGGTCACTCAGAACACCCGCAACACCAGTCTTTAATAAGCAATGCCATAGTAATTTTACACTAGTAGGTACAAGGTGTGCACATAACAATTGATTTGGCCACATGGAGTATGTTACCTCGTTAAAGATTAGAAAGTTTTCTTTGTATATGACAACATAAAATGTGATTCTTTTCTCCTTTGATTGCCACTTCATCACTTTTATTGAACTAGTTTTGTGCTACTATGTGTGCATTGTATGGTGTGTGGGTGTTTGGCAGTGTGTATTTGTGTGTGTGTCGTGAATTGGAAATTAAGGGTAAATGGTAAAAAAGTGGGTAGATGTAAAATTAAAAATGTGGGTTTATGACAGCAAAAACCCATTAAATGTACAGTGGGGAGGGGGTTTCACGTGTGGGGAGGAATATGGTTCTCAACTTGGGAGGAAGTATGGTTATGTATCCGCCTATAAGTCCCTCATTTTCAGGCTCGTGTTACAGTTCCAGGACTCCATTTTTGAGAACCATTTCATTTCCAGAGACCCCACTTTCAGGTCAAAGCCATATTCTACCAAAATTTTCTTCAAAACTCCGTCAAAAAGTAGCTAGAAAAATAGAGGGGAGAGATCGCAGTATTTTCTGAAATTTATTCGACAACCTAGGTTCGGAGACCCCAGGTTCTTTTTTTGGGGCTCAACTCAAATTGGCCCCCCCCGGTACAGTTATTAAGGGAAAGCCAAAATTTTGAAAAAAAAACAAGACCAATAAAGTTGCAGGAGGTTCAGTTTACTGACAAAATTTTAAAGTACTCAGTTTGACAGTCAGTGAATAATACTTTTCATGAATCTGTGGTGACAGTTGGGGGAAAGTTTTCCTAACATATGGTATTGTTTGGTAGATAATTGGTGGTTGAAGGAAGGGAATGCCTTATACAAATGCAATAAAGCTTCAAACATAGATCAGGGTTAATAACTCTTGACCAGTCTGACCGTGAGGATGTTGTAGTTTTGCTGACTGCAATTTCTGGAACTGAAAATTGGGGAAGCGTCCCCAATGAGGAATAAGAAAGTTCATTTTATTCAAAGTTGGAATAAAGTGAGAAGGAAAACAGCAGGTAAATGTGTACTGTAAGTAATTTCTGTTACTAAACTCCCATGGCCTGGCCCCCCCCCCCATTAACTCTCTTAATTCCTTAGACTTATTTGAAGTCTAAGATGACTGGAATTAGTGACAAAACCTTTTTGGACTTAAAAATTAATTTAAATCCCGTGTGAAAAAAGCTTACTTAAAATAAGTCCTGTTTGATTGAATAAACCATTTAAGAGGAAGGTTAAAACCGGTGATAATATTTAAAGAATTTATTATTTGAATCTAACGGAATTGTTTTAAATCCCAAATGGTTTTGTCACTAATTCCAGTCACATAAGACTTAAAAATAAATATAGGACAAATAAGGTGAGAGTACACAAGCCCTTCCTAATCCTCAATGTCATACTAAAATTTTACTGTTTATCCCTGATACCACCTTAAGTCATAAATGGTGCTAAAAATTTTTAACCTATATTAGTTAGTCGTAGCGTTTTGTCGCCCTGGGTGATGGAGTAGTACTGATAGAGTCAGTGTTGACAGGACAAGTCAGGTATTCCACATGGTGTGGTGGAGTGTTGGTGATGGGCGTGGGGGTAGTCAGGTAATGATGGGCAAGGGATCCAATGGGTTGGGTGATGGGTTGGTTGGGTAATGGAGTATTGGCAATCGGCCGGGGATTCAACTTTGTTGCCAGTAGTAGGCCACATTACATTTAATTTGGAGCCATTTTACCATATGTTGTTGTTTTTCTTTTATTTTAATGAGGAGATTGGCGGGTTTTAGACAAGAAACCAAATGATTTAAGATTCCAAGTGATCCAAAATCAATATTTTTTTTTTTAGTAAATTCTAATATAATGGGGACTATATCAAGTAGATTTGCGCAACGTGTATTGATTGCCATTTGGCCAAAAATTTGAGCAATTTTGAAGAGGAAAGAGAAACCTTTTCAATTTCTTGATTTTTTTAAATTAAAATGAAAAGTGGATTTACATTAGGTTTTGGATACCTGGACCTGGAAAAAAACTTGATTTTTTTGTGTTGCCTTAACAATGAACAAATTGCACTGTATAGGCCTATATCCCTACACCTTTTCGGAAAAGAATACATACCTGACGATCACCGTAAAAAGGTGGTAGCATTATTGTTAGATCTAGGGGCAATTTCTCCCTAAAAAAACAAGGACGGGTCCGCTCAGTGATTTCGAGAAAAGTGGGGAAAAAAATATGCAGTTAGGGGACGTTAGGATATGGGAATTATCACTACATGCCATTTGTGCGTAGGCCTACCATAGTGGTTTCACTTCAGGTACAAAACTTCAACACACAAAATCTGGATGAGGTAGCCACAGCTCCTTGATGCTCTCGTTTAAATGAATTAAATCCGGGATAAGTGGTACAAATTCCAATAATACCAGCTTTAATGTGGAAACAAACCACCATTAGTGAAAAAAATGGAGTTATTTGAGGAAATTTGTGTCAGTACCCGTCTCTCACCGATAGACATACAGCGCTGGCGATCTCAAAATACAAACACTTAAACAGCTGATGTGGGTTACACCAGTTACAGAATAAACAAAGATCATAATGTGCTTTGTGTTTGAGTTCAAACGGTATTGATCATGATGCACAATATCACGCTGTGAAAATCTGTGATATTCACGGGGAAAGGCGTTTTTCTATTCAAGTCGGAATAATACGAACGATCTAGAAATACAGAATGGATAAAATAGACTGCCTTGTTTTAATACACGGATTTCAAGCCAACCACTGCCGGTTAGTGGATATCCAGCCAGTAACAAAAATATTAAAAAAAATGAATTTTAATGATTTCTTTCGTATGTTTCGGATTAGCAAATCGCTGTAGAATCCGACTTGTAAACAGGGAAGTAGTATCAAACGTTATTATCAGATGAAAGGCCATGATTTTCTCTTGTATTCCTGGCAAATTCACTTTCCCAAATCCATTTCATTCCCAAAGATACTGACAAGAACAACTGTTTTAATGGTTAACCATCAATATCGCACAATAGTGCAAGAGGGCGTTGCACTGATGCAATGAAGGTCTAGCATCAAAACCTCAAGGGTGTTTCCCATGTAATTGGTGGTCAGCGATTATACAAGGCCAGGTTAGATCACCATATCAATTAGAGAAACACAAACAGACAAAAATCGGAACAAGCACCTTAACAATATGTGTAAAATATGAAATGTTGCGTGCCGTGTTAACAGACATCTATCTATTCAGGGGGCGTCAAACCTGCAGCAGCGGGCCATTTGCGTCCTGCGGAAAGAGGCTTTGCGTGTGTCCGGGTTGACTCCGCGTTGCGGTTGGTGTCCTGTCGGAAAAATCTAAAACTGTTTGCATTAATATCTCAAATAATAGAAAAAAAAAAGTAATTAAAATAATCTCCACACAGCACCGAAACACACGAAGTCAAAATATGCAGAATCATCCCCCATATTACACCTACTTCTAGATATGTAGTGGAAGATTGCTATCTATCTATCTAATCTATCTATGACAACTGCACGGGATCGGACCAAGCCGTGATGAATTTCCTCCAAAGCAAGATCTGTTCAGAGCATTAGTTTTGTGTAGTTCATTTGTTCAATGCCAGCCTCCTGAGCAAGAAGTACAGGTATATGTCAGCATGGTCGCCCCGGTGCAACGTGTCGTTCCTTGGTGGGGCTTCAGAGAACCACAAAGAGTGAGAGACTGGTTCAATCTAGACCGTCTAGCATCAGGCAGCAAAATTCAGCGTCGAACCTTCACTATTCAGGACAGTAAAATCCCCATATATTACATCCCAGGTAGGGTGATCTCTCCAGTTGAGGTTGTTGACCATATTATTAAAAGTTCTGATATTAGCATCATCAGCCTGGCGCTCAGAGTGTTTCTTGTGACACTCACAGGGACACTCACAGAAAGATTTGCAGTGTTTTTTTAATAACAACTGCAGATCCAAGTGGAGTTGTATGGAGAAGAAGAAAATCAATGATTCAAAAGATCGGGTTGCCGTTGCTCTCCTGTTTAATTAAAAAGTAATAGAAGTAAACTATTGCATTTTTGTCCTGGTCTTTTAGGGATGGCAACCAGACTTTGGACCGTACATCCAACGGAAATTTTGTGGTTATCGGCTTTGCCCAGCCGCAACCCTCTACCACACACAAACAGTCTTGTATCTTTTAAAAAAGGGTATCTAATTCCACTTGGATATTGAAAGCCTTACCTTGCAATATGACTAAATTCTAGCTTTACATAGAAACTTTGTTAGCATAGTCATCATTGGTACATATCTCACATTGCCAATTTCAAGTTGTAAACGTGAAGGACCAAAAACGGGATGAAATTCTGAGTGAAAGTGTTAATTCTCCGTGCAATCTAAATGAAATCCATGTGATGTCATGCACTTTGCAATGCATTCGTACGGCGCCTTACTATGTATTGCCCAATCAGTTGCCAGGAAAGGTTACGGAAGATTTATCCCTTAAAATAAAGAAAAACAAAACACACAAAATAAATGCGGAAGGCTGTGTGCAAAAAACTCCCTGTGAGAGGGCGCTATACCACATCGTGTAAAGGGACTGTAGGAAATAAAAAAACGCAATGCCTTGATGAAAGGCTAGAGAATAATTTGATTTTTTCACCTCTTTTGCTCTTCTATTTTTAATTCAACCTGGCATCTTCTTATAAAACTGTTTGGTAAGTGTGATTTTGTATTATCAGCGGACATTTTCGTAATGATAAGAGGATAAAAAGAGAATGTTAAAACATGTCAACAAGGCTTGCATAAATATGGTGAAGAACGATTCAATGGAGTGATTTCTGTGTTAGTGGGTTATTTCTCACTAATTATAAACACAGATTCGATCTGTGTACTTTGGCCTAAATTTGGACCAAATTAATAATGTAAATTGCACTAATTTTGGCCCAGTTAAGCACTTCTGGCAGCAGGTCACCGGGACGACTGGGAATATTGTTCCTCACCCCCCTCCCTCGGTTTGATTGCCTCGTCTGTCCATGCCTCTTTCCCACTGCACAGGGCATGTACTGCATTAACAGAGTGTAAATTATTACACGGCCCTTTTTCTTACTTATGCCAGTCAAAATAGAATGAATGCTGCCTTAACCCAACACTAATTGCAACAGAATCAATTCCAACACAATTGTATTGAAAATACCTTGAAAAACAACATATCAAAAGTCTACTAAAATCAAAGGAGTAGAACATATATTTTTAAGGGGGTAAGGTTTATACAGGGGTCAAAATATGAAAGTATCAAAACGCGTCGAAAAGTAAGTACATGTATGCCAACGTGTTCGTTACATTTCCAGGATTAAAAAAGGTATAGTTTGCCCTATCTGCAGGTTGTAGTTCAATAGTTATGAGTCAAAATAGGTTCAAGTTCACAATGGGGGTAAATTTTCAGATATATCCATTCGTTATAAAAATGGTGTCAAACTGTTCGTCTAATGGTACAGAACCCGAAAATATACTGGTTGCACCATCTATAATATTCGTTGCATAATTGGAATGCAAAATGTGACTGGGGACAGGGGAAGATCCAGGAATTCTCAATAGGGGGGCGCCAGTCACTATTCGCTTTTAAAAATTTTCCGGCGCGCTTTGCTTGCCGGGTAGACCCAATTTTTTTTCACTTGGTTAGAAATTCTGAAGGTGGGGGAGGGGATGGGGGGACAGTGCCGGCACCTATATTTTTTTAAAAGAACCAGAGCACCAAACAACATAACAAAGAAGAGTACCCCCCTGCTCTTCAGAATTTCAAACCGAGTGAAACAAATTGGGTATACCCGGCGAGCACAGCTAGCCGGAAAATTTTACTACAATTGTGTCGGCAAGGGCGCCCACAAACACAAAAGGTCATTTTCCTTGATATACAGGGCGCCCTGTGCAGCAAAAGGCATTTTTCTACATCTACAAGGCGCCCGGCGCCCTTTGCTCTGCAAAAAATAGGGGGGACGCGCGCCGGGTGCGCCCACCCCTAAATCCGCCTATGGGGGACTACAGGGTCTATGGGAGGTCACTAGTCATAGCTCTTTAATTCTGATATTATAGAAAGTTCACTACAAGAACTATTTACATTTACTTATTGTGGGACAAATTTAACAGCTTACAACTAGTCCGATCAAATTGGAACCATTCTATGAATTTTACCCCAGGATGACCTGTGAATTGAACTGTTGTGGCCTCTTGTACTAAAATACTATAATGGTAGATAGAAGCAAACTATACCTTTTTTTAAACCTGTAGAGTACCCAATAAATGGTACTTATTTTACAAACTCCAATTCGAACACTTCTAATTTTTTTTACCCCTGTACAAATGTTGCCCCCTTACTTTTCTCACAAAATGTTCCACTAAGGTTGATTTGGTAGACTTTAATATATTATTTTGGACTATGTTCACAGTATATTAAACCAAATTGTTTCTGTTGCAATTTGGTGTCGGTCAAATCATTAAAAATTACTAATGGACTACACTTGCGTGGTAGCCTATACGGCCTATGATTGACACTTGGTGGGTGTGGTCAACATTCAGTGCTGAAAATTTTGACAGGTCATTTTCCAAGCTCATTTGGGGTACTCAATGTAAACTCACTTATATATGGTAGAAATGCGTGAATCTTGGTGGGTATGGTCAACTTTCAGTGCTAGAAAAATCGGAATGTCATTTCAAGGTCATGTGGGTTCATCCAAGGTTAAATCACTACACATGGTTTGTATGGTATGAAACCTATTGGGTGAGGTAAACATGCCAAAAGTTTGAAGGTTATTTCAGGTCATGCAGGTTATTTAAAGTCAAATGCACTAAATATGTGTAGGAGGTGATGAAACTTGGTGGGTGTAGTGTGTCAAATGAATGCCAAAAAAAAAAATTTGAAGGTCATTTCAAGGCAAGTAAGGCGTCCATCCCCTAAGGTCCCAAATAACTACAAATGATTGTAAGGTCATGAAACTTCGTGGGTGAAGTCAACATTTGATCCAGCATTTTCCAAGGTCATTTAAGGTCATCTTGAGTCATCCAAGGTAGTTTGCACCTCCTATGGCCAGGAGCCTGTTGGTTTGAAGAATATGCATGTACTGATCCGATCGGTATAAGTTATCGGTACTGATATTAGTCGGATCGGTATCGGAAAATCGATTCAAAGACCGTGTAGGCGGTGGCATTCAAGCACAGTACTATAGCCATTCGGCGTTCAAACACGGTATAAACATTCAGATTCTCTAAGAACATCCCCCTTTTTTGATGTTTGCCTGCTTAAGCAGGAAGACACATAGAAATGGCTTTTTTCCGCTGTGGGCTATAGGCTGTGGGCTGTTGACTGATTAACGATTAACTCTATATTGGTCAGAAGAACCATACTGGCCCAAGCTCATCTGTGGTGGTAAACAAAGTGACCTCTGATGACCCTCTGTGAACTTTGACCCCCATTTGGTGAAAATCTATCAACAAATTTCGTTGGACATAAAGATGCTACGACTACAAAAGTTACTCAAAAGAACTACTGGCCATGGCCTGATGTGGGATGTACCACTATTGACCTTTGCTGACCCCTATGTGACCTTTGACCCAATTTCCATTCAAAGTTAGCAATTGCTTCATTTCTCACTTCACGTGTATGCTCGAACTTATTAACTTCATACTTGGAATCAGAAGAACCACTGGCCCAAGGCTCTTATGTGGTGTAACCAAAGTGACGCATTTGATGACCCATATGTTAACTTTGACCCCGCAGTTTTTGAAAATCTATAAAACTACATTTCTTGGGCACATACGATGCTATGGTCCCAAAGTACCAAAAATACCACTGGTACACTTACTATGTTGGGATGTCCACAGATTGACCTTTGACGACCCTATGTGACCTTTGACCCAATTTCATAAAATCCAACAAGTTAACAATGCTCATTGCCCTCAATGCCTCGACTGATTAACTCATACTTGGCAGAAGAACCACTGGCCCAAGGCTCGGATGTGGTGTTAAAGTGCCTTTGATGGACCGCATGTGAACTTTGACCCCATTTTGTGAAAATCCTATAAAACTAAATTTCTTTGGCACATAAGAGATGCTACGACTACAAAAGTTACCAAAACAACTCACTGGCCATGTCTTTAATGTGGGATGTCACAGCATGACCTTTGATGACCCTCATGTGACCTTTGACCCAATTTCATTCAAATCTAGTCAATTGCTTATTTCTCACATTCATGGTGTATGCTCGACTGATTAACTTCATACTGCGTCGAAGACAACACTGGTCCAAGGCTCGTATGTGGTGTAAACAAAGTTGACCTTTGATGACCCCTATGTAAAACTTCCGACAGCATTTTGCTGGAAAAATCTATAAAACTCCATTTCTTTGGCACGGTACTATGCTAATGGTCACCAAGAGTGAACTCAAAAATAAACCACTGGTGCATGACTTTATTGGTGTGTCCACATATTGACCCTTTGAAGACACTATGTGATGCCTTTCCCAAACCTTTCATTAAAATCAACAAAGGTTAACAATTGCCCTCATTGCTCACATATTGCAATCGACTGATCACCTTCATACTTGGGCAGAGAACCACTGGGCCCAAGTGGCTCGTATGTGGTGTTACAGTTGAACTTTGATGACCCTTTAACTTTTGACCCCATTTTTGAAAATCTATAAACTACCTTTCTTTGGCACTAGATCTTATGTCACCAAAGTTTTTTTTTTTCTTTAGCTACTGCTTTGGTCACACACACAAAAAATCCAACAATCAAAACATACATACAGACATATGAAAAACTGACACCAGTGAAAGATTCTTTAAGTCTACAATCTTTAAGTCTACATTCTTTAAGTCTACATACAATCCTCTTGATATCTTGTCTGAATAGCAGTACACCAAGAGGGCTTCCTTACGATGTATAGTGTGTGTGTATTAGAAAGAAAATTCCTTACGAGGTCATTCAAGGTAAAAATATAATCGGTATCGGGTCAGTTGGTTTACGAAAATATCGATATCGGCTGATACCGATAAGAGGTAGATCGGACATCACTATTTGAGAACCGGTTATTTCTATCACAGCCCTCTCTGTGATCTCAAAGTTATATTTACCTCCGTTTACTACCGTGATGGGCGGGGGACCTTTGTGGTTCAAGAACCACCTGCATAGGATAGGATTCTTTAAACATGGTCACCAACGATTGTCATAATTTGACAAAATATAATCAGTGTTTTTTGGATTTTGTTTTGTTCTTTGTTGGGGGGGGGCATTAAGTGGCCAAACTGGCCCAAACATTTTGAGTGGGGTCAATAAGACTGCCTTGTAGTAGAATCAGCATACTGTTTTGACATCGGAAAGGTTCACCAAAATGTGGTCACCTGCAATTCTGATTATTTGGCAAGATATGGTCAAAGTGGTCATTTTGGGCCAAAGAGTGACCAAATTGGGCAAAATGTTATCCACCAGACTTGATTGTTTAAGAGTCAGCATCCTTTTTGTCGGGTCGCCTTAGCGACTATAGAAATCACTGCCCTCAAAATTGCAAATGAGTCTATTTCTATTTGAAGTATATAGGATCCCTGTCTGAAGGTCATTTCATTAAATGTTTTTCTTTTACGAAAATGATCTACGGCCTACTATTAATTTTGAAGTTCTAGTGTTGGGTGTGTATTGCGATGCAATTTCAGACAAAGAATAAAATCATTGCAGGTTTCAAATGGTCTTAAAAAGCATTTCTTTGATTTTAGTCTCTGCCAAGACTGGCTGGGAAAAAGGGAGTTTGGTTAAAACGTTGCAGGGATAGATAAAGGGTGAGTAACGAATAGGAGAGTTATAAGTAAGAAAATGATCAGGCCATGTAGAGTTACACTACATAATGATTGAAGCTTTTACCATACAAAGACAAAGTTTTAGGTAACATCTTTATTTGAAATGACAGGAAGGTGTAACCTGCGTTAAATTAAAGCTTATAACTTGGGGATTCAGTTTTAACACATTTTGCGCCCAATTGGTTGTTTTTTCTATTTTCTTTATTTGAAATGCCAGGAGAGTTTTACGTACATCAAGTTAAAGCTCGTAACTTAGGGATGCAGTTTTTACATATTTTTAACCCAATTGGGCGCCTTTTCTATTTTTATTTGAAACGACAGGAGAGTTTTACGTACATCAAATTAAAGCTCGTAACTTAGGGATGCAGTTTTTACATATTTTGCGCCCAGTACACATTTTGCGCTTTCTATTTTCTTTATTTGAAATGACAGGAGAGTTTTACGTACATCAAATTAAAGCTTTTAACTTGGGGATACAGTTTTTACATATTTTGTGCCCAATTGGGCGCCTTTTCTATTTTCTTTATTTGAAATGACAGGAAGGTGTAACCTGCGTTAAATTAAAGCTTATAACTTGGGGATTCAGTTTTAACACATTTTGCGCCCAATTGGTTGTTTTTTCTATTTTCTTTATTTGAAATGCCAGGAGAGTTTTACGTACATCAAATTAAAGCTCGTAACTTAGGGATGCAGTTTTTACATATTTTTAACCCAATTGGGCGCCTTTTCTATTTTTATTTGAAATGACAGGAGAGTTTTACGTACATCAAATTAAAGCTCGTAACTTAGGGATGCAGTTTTTACATATTTTGCGCCCAGTACACATTTTGCGCTTTCTATTTTCTTTATTTGAAATGACAGGAGAGTTTTACGTACATCAAATTAAAGCTTTTAACTTGGGGATACAGTTTTTACATATTTTGTGCCCAATTGGGCGCCTTTTCTATTTTCTTTATTTGAAATGACAGGAAGGTGTAACCTATGTTAAATTAAAGCTTACAACTACGTGAAGTCAAATGTCACACACAAAGGTCAATGGGAGATCAAGTTGTAAACAAGGTGATTGGTTCTAATGCAATCTTATGCTCATGTATCAAAAATCTACTTTAAATCAGTTATGAGATTTCTTTTTATACATGTTTCTGTAATAAAAGTGCAACTTAAAGGGGGATGGCCCGATTTAAGGATATGAAGTTTTCACCTTGATAGATTGGCCTTCACTCCAAACCCCCATCCGTAAAGTTTCGCGCCGATATTTCAATCCGTTTTGATGCGAGAGCTAAAAAGGTGATTTTGTAAGCCCCATAGAGTACTGTGTAAAATTAATATTGGTCGACCAAAACGGGGCACGTTTTCGCTTGTAACTTCCAAACCAAACATCCTTTGGTTCAAAGATTTCACAAGGTAAATGAGAAAAATAGTAGCTTTCTTCTGATACCAAAATGTTAACCACTTCCGGTAAAATCTAGGGCTTCTGGGGACGAGGCTATTAGCGATCGGGCCATGGACCTTTAAAACTAGAAAACCATCTACTCCTTTTAAATGCTTTTTAATGTTGTTCTTATTTCTTGTAAAATTATGCCTGGCGACCCGACAGTTTTTTTTAAATACTTGTTTACATAGTATAAGATGGTCAAACATGGTCACCAACAATTCTGATTGTGTAA
The DNA here is from genome assembly GCA_023653785.1 of Ophioderma brevispina. Classification (NCBI taxonomy): domain Eukaryota; kingdom Metazoa; phylum Echinodermata; class Ophiuroidea; order Amphilepidida; family Ophiodermatidae; genus Ophioderma; species Ophioderma brevispina. Next base: position 32,895 of record JAMKCH010070941.1, read on the forward strand.
CTAAATTTGTTTAAAAATTGTCATTTTTGGCCAAAATTATAATTTTACAACATTTTGTCAATAATGGTCTTTTTTGGCCAAAATGTCATGATGGGGTCAATAAGACTGCTTTTATTGGATTCGGCACCATTTTTACCCTCGCGCTATGTGTAGCGCCGAGGGTATAGTTATGATGGACGAGTCTTGATTTTGTAATGTGTAACAACGATCGGGGACTTCATTTTTTATCATATGGTGATGAAATTTTGGTAGTGGGTAGGGTGGATATGGTTCAGGACGTACATAGCGATCTTCCGAAATCGGGGTGTGTTTTGGCCATTTGGAGCGATTTGGGGGCTCTGGATTCCTTTAGAATTGGAGAATCCACAACCATATGCGCTGTGCATTTCAGATTGTGCACTGCCGAGGTGTAGCATTCATGCAAAGTATTTTTGCTGTGTTCGATTAGGCTCCGATTGAGTCATGCTCCTCTGAGTGGGTGGCCTATGGCAAGCCATAAAGGCCATAACGTATTGCCGCAACGCGTTGCGAGAAAGTAGCAACGCGTTGCGACATTTCGGCAACGCGTTGCGACATTTCAGCAACGCGTTGCGGTGTCGGCCAATCAAAAAAAAAAAAAAAAAAAAACAACATCCCTGCAGACTATAAAATAGTATTAAACATTAACATTTTTTACTATTGGGGATATGGGATTTTGTTAAATCAGAAAAAAATGTAACAAAAAATTGTGACAGTTGCAGTATTATTTCAACGTAAACGTGAGAAATAGGCCTATAAACGCTCTATTTAGCTTGCAAAAGTGTCTTAAGCTTATCATCGGGCCACAAATTAATATAAACACATGAAAAGATTTAACAAAGACAATGTTATAAATAATTAATAACCTGCGTAATAGCGCGATCCAATCCAATGGTATTATTCCTAAAATACGCGCGCGACGTCGCGGGTCATTGTGAGAGCACAATGACTTCTCACAATGACTCCTATGGCAAGCCATAAAGGCCATAACGTATTGCCGCAACGCGTTGCGAGAAAGTAGCAACGCGTTGCGACATTTCGGCAACGCGTTGCGACATTTCAGCAACGCGTTGCGGTGTCGGCCAATCAAAATCATGAATTTCTGTGACGTATTTAAAAAAATAGGCCCACAACGTGTTGCAAAGTATCTAGCAACGCGTTGTGGAAACTCACAACGCGTTGCAAGCCTTCACAACGCGTTGCGAGATTCACAACGCGTTGTGAGCTTTACAACGCGTTGCGAAGGTCCACAAACCATAAGGGTCATAACGTATTGCCGCAACGCGTTGTGAGAAAGTAGCAACGCGTTGCGACATTTCGGCAACGCGTTGCGGCGTCGGCCAATCAAAATCATGAATTTCTGTGACGTATTTCAAAATGTAGATCCACAACGCGTTGCGGCAATACGTTATGACCCTTATGGCTTTCACAACGCGTTGCAAGCCATCACAACGCGTTGCGAGCTTCACAACGCGTTGCAAACTTCACAACGCGTTGTGAAGGCAAAAAAAAAAAAAAAAAAAAAAGGATATGGTTCAGGACGTACATAGCGATCTTCCGAAATCGGGGTGTGTTTTGGCCATTTGGAGCGATTTGGGGGCTCTGGATTCCTTTAGAATTGGAGAATCCACAACCATATGCGCTGTGCATTTTAGATTGTGCACTGCCGAGGTGTAGCATTCATGCAAAGTATTTTTGCTGTGTTCGATTAGGCTCCGATTGAGTCATGCTCCTCTGAGTGGGTGGCCTATCTCATGAATGGTGTTTGTAAGTGCTGCTGTCTATAGAAGGGTATATAGCCAAAAATAGTCATGACAATGTATTGCCTTCAGGTACGGCGGTGCGGAAGGTATTTACCCACAGACTGCGAAAGATATCTAAATTGGTACTGCGTGAGAGACTAATGTTATTAGTCGCCTCATAGAGAATGTGCGTAAATGAAACTTTATCTCAAATATCTCCAAAAAACAAAGGGGCCAGGGTTCTATGCATCATAGGGTCATAAATTTTGTTCTCTTACGAGAATATCCCTCAACTGGGTCTAATATAGAACCCATTGAGAAAATTGAACATTTCTATCGGTAGTTTTTTACAATATCTATGGGCTCTGGCAAGCACTAAACATTTTCCCATGGTGCTACGTCACTAGGATGGCTAATTTAATATGCACGCTCATACCCTGCGCACCGCCGTATTCATCAGGAGGGTTCCACCAATCGAGATGTCAATTACAACATCACATGACCTAATTGATAATAATATCTATCACGGATTACTGCTTACCTTGAGCGTAGATGATAACTACTTTGCATCTTTCTGAAGGAAAGAGGCAGCTCTCAGATATGAATACCTAATTCATAATTTAACAAATCACTAACCTCAAACTGGCAACCCAACCCCTGAAAGGCAGGTTGGGCCACCCCGCATTATACTGTTTTGGACTACGTTCTTGTCTATTTTAGCGCCCGTGTTTGGGCTTTTTCTGGCGATTTTTGGTGCCTTTTTGTCCAACATGGCGTTTGTTTTGGGTAGCAGAATTTGTTACCCTTTTTATGAACCTTAGTGTGGTATGTATGTAAAACCTAGTTCTATGTTACTGTTACATTGTTAATGGTACTTTGGAAATGTTAAACAGAGTATGTTGTTAGTTTAGTAAACTTCTCTGTTTTCCCTTTTTCCTCCACGGCACATGTTTAGTTCGCGGGTTTAGTTTCCACCAACTTCCGCTGTCGTGCTTAGCCGCGCCATTTTTTGATCGTTACTATTAGACCTTTGGCGCTGTTATATTCCTTTTTCTTGTCATCATGGCTGTTTGTTCCTAATGCGCGGCGCAAATTGATTTTGATGACCCCCTTTCCCTTTGCCTTGTGTGTCGCTCTTGTTCTCGCCAATCCCTGTGTCCCCTGTGTATAGGCTTTAGTGCTGTCCACTGGGATCGCCTGGAACAAGCTCGTGCGGCGGCATTGGGTCTTTGTCCGAAGAAGCCTAAAGGTAAAGGTGAGAGGTAGTGAGAAAAAGATAAAAATGGTGGTCGTAGCCTTGGGGCAGACTCTCGTGATCGATCGGTGCAAGGGCGTACTGATCATCCGGCTGTCGCCTCTTCCTCGGATGCCAAGGGGTCCGGGATGAGCTCTGTGGTATCCAAGGGTGATGGTATTACGGTTCGTGTAGATATTCATTACGCTCCCACCCCCGCTACCCCGGGGTCTTTACCCTTGGGTACGGGTTTTGGGCACTTGAGTGCGGGGTTCCCCCTCCGCTATCTTGCCCAGGTCGCCCCACTCCTTCGGGTGTGGGGAGGCCAGAGGGTTATCCCCCCGGTTTCGACCGGGGTCGAAGTCCCTCTAAGTGCGGGTTATCCCCCTGCTACGGCGGGGGTCGAAGTCCCACACGCTTTGGGTAGTCTCCCCGTTTCAGCGGGTCTGAGGACGACCTTGGGTTCTGCTCCTCCTCAGGGAGTGAGAGTGGTTCCCCCGGTGGCTTCTTTGGAGGAGATTTCAGCACAAGGACGTGCTGTTAATCCCTTTGAGAAGCCCAGGACACTACTTTGGTATTGTCCAAATCTTCCTCCCTTGAGGGGAAGACATGTTCCCAAGGGTTGACCTTGATATCAAAGGCTGTTCAAGGTCCCCTTTTAGGTTTGGTGACGGGGGTTGTTGCCTCAATAGCCTCGGCGCCTTTGGCAACTGGCCCAGCTCATTCTGTTGTAAGCACCCCCGGGGTGTTTAATACTACTGGGCTATCAGAATCGACCTATCACCCATTCAGGTGTGTCTGGTCCTGCCACATCAAGTGTGCTTAGAGACCTATTGAGTCGAGGTCAGACCTCAACCTTGAGTCCTCAGCCTATTGTGCCAGCGCTTAGTCATGCTTCACGCACAACAATGGCAGGGTTGCACTCTTTGGTCAATCGCGCGATTGATTCTATTCAATCCTGTTTTGCTCTGGAGCTACGACCTCGGTCAATGCCCTCTGTATACACTCAGGCAGGTGGCATTGTCACTGGCAAGCCGAGTAGTATTTTACAAGGCCGTGATGAGCCTTTTGTTGGAGGGCAACCAGTTACGCAGGGTGTATCGTCTCATATCCCTCAAGGTCGATATGGGTTCGGTCAATCTCCTGAGACAGGATTTGTGGTCACCTCCCAGACTGAGATTCCAGTACAAGGTCGTGCTGATGTTCTCGCAGGTAGAGGGGGAGTGGACTTGAATAGCCAATGGAGAGGCGTTCGTCCTTCATTGCCATCGGCCAATTACTTTGGTCAGTTTGGCCCCGGACCACAGTATGCTCAAGGGTATGCCATGGTAGTATGGGGCCCCCAGGGTTACCCGTCTCAAGGCTATCCTGGCTGGGTCCTCCTCATCCTATCCATTCCCAGGGACTGGGGATTGGAGCGGGAGGTCCGGCTCGTGGTCGGAGTACTAGCTTCAAGAGCCGTCGTGGGGTACATCCTCTCGTGGAGTGAATCAGCACACATTCCTTTCCCGCCTTCTCGAGTAGAGCCTTACTTGAGAAATGCGGCGTTACTCCTGGGTCTCTCAGTGGAGGAAGACTCGAGGAGTCAGGAATCCCAGTTACCACTGGGGGGTATAGCGGACGCTCCCTCACGGGGGCCGTCGTTTGCGTTACCCAATGATGTGCATTCAGCTTTTGAGCATTTGCTGTCTTCCAGGTGGATTTTTCGTCCTGTGGGTCACTTTTCCACCTCCTTCCGGGTTCCCGAGGATGACTTCTCTCCTCAAGGTTCCCTTGATGGATGAAGATATCAGCAAACACCTCCCGTCTGGTTCTCGTTCATCGCCTCCTGAGTACTCCCACTTCTGGAGGAGGAACTTAGGTCGCTCGATGAACATTTCCGGGCGCAGCTTCGTCTGGGGTCATTTCAGGTGACCTTGCTCAATCACTTGTTTACGTTGCTAGGCAATACAAGTGGCAAGGGAGATTCTAATCTTTCTTATGAGCAGTGCCTTCTCAAATTGATTTCTGAGATGGCCAATTGCCAAGTCCATGAGTCAATTCGTTTGGCTCTTAGGTCAGTCTCCTTACGCCGCGAGAATGCATGCGTGCATTTAAGCAAGGCCTATGGAGCGGATTTGGCGATGAAGTTGCGTGAAGTGCCCTTGAATCAGTCGACCCTATTCGGGGAAACCCTTCGTCTGGCCCGCAAGGTCCGGAATGAAGCGGAACTGCGTCAGTCGATGGCGCCTCTGAGGGGTGAATCTGTTAGCAAGCGCCGTAAGACCACTAATGTGGCAGCACCTGCGCAGCCGTCATCAGCCAAGACAGCTGCTCCTGCTCCTTCCGCTAAGGGAGGCGGCCCTTCCTCTTCTACTGCATCCAAGAACAAGAAGAGAAGAAACAGGTGGAGGTTCAGAAACAAGGGCAAGAAGTCTTCTGGATCCAAGGTGTCTTTCACCCCAGCTGCTAAGTACCAAAAGCCCAAGAGGGGTGGTGGGAATCAGCAGAAGAGGTTTTGAGGGTCTGGAGGTCGACGGTTGCTGTTTTCACCCAGCTGCTTCTGACCCACGGGACAGAGTCCCTCCAGTGGGCGGCCGAATCCATATTTTCTCAGACAAATGGGTGGATTCCATCACGGACGTGTGGGTATGCGACGTAGTTCGGCGTGGTTACCGCCTAGAGTTCACTTTCTCCTCCGACTCATTCGATACATCATGTTTCCAGATTGCCGGTGGATTTAGCTCAGAGACAAGCTTTACGGTCCAAGGGCGCCATTATCCCAATCAGTGTGAACACAAACGGTTTTTGGTCGAGCTTCTTTCTTGCTCCCAAAAAGACCGGGGATTGGCGACCCATCCTGAATGTCAAGCCATTGAACAAGTTCATCTGGCCAAAGAGATACGGGATGGAGACCTTGACCGCCGTGCTAATCCCCAATCAAGGGCTAGTGGGCCACGTCGTTGGATCCGAAAGACGCATACCTGCATGTCCCTATTCATCAGGATTTTCAGCGGTTCCTGCAGTTTCAAATTCAGAATGAAGCTTGCAGGTTCCGCTGTTTACCCTTCGGTCTTTCGACCGCACCACGCGTTTTCACTCGAGTGGTGAAGGCGGTGGGAGCGCTCCTCCGGAAACGGGGGATACGTCTACCTGGACTATTGGCTTGTTGTAGCCGAGTCATCGGAGATGGCGCTCTATCACACACGCCTGGTACTCAAGACAGTTATGGAACTCGGATTTATCGTGAATTTGGCAAAATCCAATCTAGTTCCGTCCCAGTCGCCTCTTTATCTGGGTGCTCGACTGGACCTGGCTCGAGGGTTAGCGACTCCCTCGCTGGAGTGAATCAGCAACTTGATCGCATGTGTGCGAATTCTTTTGGATTCGCATCAGGCCCCAGCTTTAGCCTGGATCAAAGTACTGGGGCTCATGGCCAGCATGGTAGATCTGATTCCTTACTGTCGATTACACATGAGAGCGATTCAACTCCATTTCCTCAGTCACTTTCGACCGAGTTTGCACGAGGTTTGGAGGTTGGTTCCACTGTCCGATTTGATTCGCCCAGAACTAGAGTGGTGGGCAGAACGTCGGAACGTGGCGGTAGGCTCTACGTTTCCTCCTCCGTCTGTTCAGGATACGGTAACTACGGACGCATCCCTGACGGGATGGGGAGGCCATTTGAAGCAATTCAGAGCTCACGGATTGTGGTCTCCTCGGGAAGCTCGGAACCATATCAATGTTCTGGAACTATGGGCGGTGCACCGTTCTCTCAGTTTGAACATCTGATACAGGGCAAGCATGTGTTGGTTCAGTCAGACAATTCGACGGTAGTGTCGTATTTGAACAGACAGGGGAGGACTCAGTCCCCCACGCTATGACTATACACTCGCCGACTGCTTTTCTGGTGCATCGAGCGCCGGGTCTCATTGGTAGCCATCCACATTCCGGGCGTGACCAATGTCTTGGCAGACAATCTTTCCAGACGCTACCCTCTAACTCCGTCGGAGTGGGCGCTGTCTCGTCAGGTGGCTCAGACAATCTTTGTTCGAATGTTCGAGCCCAGTATAGATCTGTTTGGGTCGGCACAGAACCACCAACTTCCGGTGTTCTGCTCCCGCGGGAGGGACCCAGGGTCTCTCCACGTGGATGCGTTGTCGATGGATTGGAAGTGGATACCGGCATACGCATTTCCTCCCATTCCACTCATCCCCAGAGTGCTGGACAAAATATCGACATCCGAGTGCACGGTTCTGTTGTTAGCTCCGCATTGGCCCAGACAATTCTGGTTTCCAATGCTTCTGGAGCTCTTGGTCGGACAGCCTCGACTTCTACCGCAGGTTCCCGATCTTCTCAGAATCCCAGGCACCAACGCCAGATTCCACAACGTACACCAGTTGCAGTTGACTGCATGGCCGTTATCGAAAATCAGCTCCAGGAGGAGGGATTTTCTAGGGAATCTGCAACGTTGGTCGCCAAGGGTCGATGACAATCGACACTCAAAACGTACTCTCACCGTCTCACACCGTATTCGAGTGGTGCAAAGATAGAGATTTGTCTCCCACTCAAGCCCCTGTAAAAGGTTGCCGAGTTTTTGAAAAGTAGATTCGACCTTAATTTGCAGGCGGATATGGTTCGTGGATATAAGTCAGCGATTAGAGCCATTCAACAAGGTTTTTCCGACGGGTCTTCTCTCAGTGATAACCCGAGGATTAGTCTTTTCTTAGACGGTATGGCCAATACTAGACCTCATTCAAAGCCTATGGTCGCTCCTTGGAGTTTGACCAAGGTTCTTGACTACCTTAAAGGTGCTCCCTTTGAGCCGCTCTCGTCGGCGTCGCTCAGGGATCTTACCCTAAAACTGCCTTCCTCGTTGCCTTGGCTTCTGGGTGGAGATGCTCGGAACTGCAGGCGCTTGCGATAGGCGATCACACGGTTTTCTCGCGGCATGGGGTAACACTTTATTTTAGGGTAGGATTTCTGGCGAAAAATGAAAGGGTTAATTTTTGTGCAGAGCCATTGAGGTTAGACTATATTACGAGATCCTCGTCCTCAAAGGACGACAAGGTATGGTGCCCAGTTCGTGCCTTGCGTTGGCATCTTGAGCGTACAGTTTAAGTTCAAGTTCAATTTATTCAGCAAATGGACAAGAAAAAATACAGGATGAAACATATATAATATAACATGTGCTAGGACTACCGACAGACAACCCTGGAGGGCTTATTTGCGTCGGTAGCCCTTGTTAACTAAATAATATGTACAAGAAAAGTTTGATCAATCGTATATAATAAGTATATATGCATCGATAAGGGCAAAATTGCACTACATCCCCCGCACCCGCCACGCATCACGAACTATAATTTATCAATAGAAAAGTGCACGTGATATGGGGCGGTAGCAAAGAGTATAATGCAACCATGCCCGAGCAAGAAAAATGTACAAGAAAATTAGATTTGAGGGCGATGCACATAAAAATCTAATACAGATGAAACATAAAAGACAACAGCAAACAGGAAAAAAAAGTGGAAGAAACAAAAATAAGGGGATATGAATCTGATACTCAATATATTTTGCTCAACCATGGAACAGCACTGGGATATGAGAGTAAAAGAAAAAGAAGGATGATGATGGTAAAATAGTGAAGAGGAGGATGAAGTTGAGGGGTGAACGGTGAGGATTTGGAACAGGAAGGAAGAGATTTATTTCTAATAAAGGTCAATGAGGTATTGTTTAAGATGTGATTTTAAAAGTTTTTTGTTATCAATTGATATGATTGAATTTGGAAGTTCATTCCAAGTTTTTGCACCGTGGTACTGAATATAGTGTTTTTCTTTGGTAGTTTTTGGTAGAGGAAGGTGAAATTGACCAGCTTGTCTAGTATCATAATTATGAATTTGTCTATTTGTCATGAAATAATTAGTAAAATTTAAAGGCAAGTTATTATGATTAAAGTCATGCACAAAGAGTGCTGTTTGTAGTTGTTAATGTCAGTTATTTTAGAGTATTGAGTGAATAAAATAAAGGGAGTGTGTGAGCCCTATAGGGCGAGTTGGTACGAATGGCCATTTTTTGGTGGTATTAAGTTGAATGAGTCTAGACTGATAGTTAGATGCCCAAATAATGTTACAATAAGTAAAATGAGGAAGCACAATAGTGTTGTATAGGGTCTTAAGAGTACGGGGTGGGAGGTGGTGTTTTGCTCTGTAGATGGTGCCAATAGCATGAGAAGCCTTAGTGATTACATTGTTGATGTGTTCGTTCCACGTTAATTATCATCAATAATAACACCAAGGAATTTGGTACTACGAATTGGCTGATTGTCGATGATAACACTATTTTTATGGTTGATATTGTGAGTTGAAAAAAGCATATAGTTTGTTTTTGCAATATTGAGAGACAATTTATTTGCACGAAACCAATCAGTGATTTTAGTAAGATCAGTATTTGTTTTAGCGAAAAGTGAGTCTAAGTTGGGATCTGAGAGAAAGATATTAGTATCATCGGCAAAAAGAATAAGTTTGAGTGAGTTCGAAACAGAGGCAATGTCATTCATATAAATGATGAAGAGCAACGGGCCCAATATTGAGTCTTGTGGGACTCCGACGGTAATTTCTGCCTTTGCCGAATTTCATCAACGCTTACTGTAAAGACCTGGTCTCGGATGAACATTCTTTCTCATCGGCTGTCTTGCTTGGTGCTTCTAAACGATAGCCAATATGGTGAGTGTATTTTTGTAGCAATTTAGCCTAGGCCACTGGGGTTTGTAGGCCTAGCTGCGACTGCCGTCTAAGTCTGTTTTTCCCGTATTCGGGAAATACCTCAAACCTTGGCACTATTTACGTCACGGACGAGATTTCTCTCACCCCCGCCTTTTTGTAGCGGTGCTAGTCTGTACTGAGCGTAGATGATGCAAAGTAGTTATCATCTACGCTCAAGGTAAGCAGTAATCCGCGATAGATAATCCAAAAACTATTTGTTTTATCTATCTATAAGGATTAGCATGCTTACCTTGACGTATATGCCCTCCCGCGCCATCCCTAGATAAAACAAATAGTTTTTGGATTATATTGCCCTTGGCGCTGGTTCCACCAATCGAGATGTCGATTACATCCATGTGATCTCGTTCATGATAATAATATCTTCTCTTTGCCAGGTCAGTGACTATAAATGCCACGCACAAAAAAACCCCCAATCTTGATCTATTCAGGAAATTCTCTTTACAGGCGTCAAATGCACAGTTTGGGCAGTGGTGAAATGTCAAGTTTCAACCATTCAACTGTTAAGTCGGGCATATTGAAACGTTCACCGGAGTTTACATAGCTGAAATAATGTCTTTATCGAAACAACAAATAAACCAATTTGATTCGGATGAAAACGTTGATTCGGAGAGTATTGTTCTGAGCAAGGTTTTGTTTGATTGCAACGCGAATACCGTCTGTTTATGCAAGGAGGCTGTCATACAACACGTCAACATTGCAACAGAGTGACATGTATGCTGTTCCTTCTGATCTGTAATGATTTTAATATATTTTTAGCATGTTCAAGGTCGTTATAGCTTTAGCGAATCATACAAATACAACAGGGATGGCATCGATGAGGGGCAGCTTCCCCATGTACTCTACTCTGAGTACCAGTACAGATTAAAATTGGATTTTGGAATTACAAAGTTGGAATTTTGAAAATTAATATAGTTTTTTTTCATGTACAAATGTACATTGTACGTTTTATGATCGAAATGTATACACTCACGAAACTTGGTGGGTGTGGTGTATCTTGGGGCTAGCAAGATCATTCGGAAGCTTCAAAAAACTATTTGAGAAATTGGAGTTTTATCTGCTTGCACAACTTTTTGGGGGGACACCTTGTACTCATTCAGTTACACTCTGGTGTGTTACATTTTGTCTACAGCTGCAGCGAAAGCAACGAGACTTGTGGTTCAAGAACGCCTTGTCTCTTAAACATAATAATCATAAAATTCGATCCTCCTCCTTCCAATACCCAATGATTGGTCCTTATAGAGCGGCGGGGAAAGGACTTGGGGTCCAACAGCATCGGTCATGTCCCACTACATCTCAGCTAGACACCTTTGTTAGTTAGTATGGACCCTCCATGTCAATGCAAGGTAGTTAGTGGGTGGGTCAAATTGTGGTATCACTTTTTCAATAGTGTCCATGAAATTTAACCTAACAGGGGTCAACTTTTAAAATATTTTCCTTGCAATGTTAAAATGTATTCCAAATGGTCTGTCTAGTCATAAGATTCCAAACTGTATAGTTTGGTACATCTATGACCATTGGTTTTAAAGTTATTGGGTAAAAAAATGGCCTAAAAGTGCAAAAAAGGTCAATTTCCATGTGTACAGCGGTCAAAATCAGCTGTTGCGCTTCCAGTTGGGTAAAAAATGAAACAAATTGTTTCACTAGCGTATGTGTCAAATAATGAATAGTTTGTAGCATCTGCACTGCATAGTTTATCAATGCTATGTTACAAAATAGGGCATGGGCAACATAATCCAATTGGCATTGACCGTCTTTGACCTTTATCCTCGGTAAGTAAACATTAACATAATCAAAACTATACTTTTGGAGTCCTCATTCCTCATGCAATTTTGCAAGCATTTTAAAATATAATCAGAGTAACTTTCATGTTTGACCCCGTGTACAAATTGAGTTTGCACCTTTTTTTTTTTTTGGCATTTTAGCCATTTTTACCCAATAACTCTAAAACCAATGGTCATATATGGGCACCAACTATCCATTTTACTATTTTGGAATCGTTTGTGCTAACGACCGCCCCCCTGCGTGTTCGGGGTTTTAAGATTGGCCCGATGTGTTTCCCTGCATGTCGCAATGAGGCGACTAAAAGGGGCCCTCTGCGGGGTCGGGTGAAGATTGATCCGCTGTGTTGAAAAAGCTGCAGGTCGTAAGAGGCACTAAAATGGGACATCTCGTCCAATTAAGCCTGACTGCTAGCTCCAACATATATTATTTGACGTTGTATATCAGGTGAAACCGTTTTTAGATCATCTGAGATTGTTTTTTTTTAAATTTGTGTAAATTGATCCATTGTTTTTTGTGTTTTTTGTTTTTAATTGTTAGATTGATGATCATCCTGTACCTTTTTAATTTTCGGTGTTTATGATAGCTTAAACATAAACCATGGTTTTTTATAAATCGTGGGGTGTTTAAGCTTGAACCCCTAACAGAAATTTTGGGGTTAAATTGGGGGGAAAAAAAATAAAAAAAATAAAAAATTTTGTATTATTGTTTTAATTCCCCTGCGGTTCGGGGTTAAGAATAAGCCCGGTGTCCCCCCTTACATGTCTTAAAAGGCGACTAAATGGATAACTGTTTGCCGTGATTTGCACTCGTGTCGAAGAGAAGGATCTGGCGTTTTGAGTGAAGCATTTGCTGGCGGGCATTGGAATCACACCCTTGTTTCGGCCTCAAATTCTCCCAGACGAGAGGTTGTTTAGTTCTGGATTCAACCACCGGTCTTGTTGCGTCTTGCCTCAGACGCATTTAGCTAATGATTGTTTATTGGAACATATTTGGGTATTTGTGTACCCTTGTTACGTAATAATTGCGTCCTTGGCCTTTAGCAGGCGGCTACTTTAACAGGTCAATTGAGTAGGCGCCTTTTATTTCTTTTTTTTAGTTTCCCCTTGAGTAAATCTCTGGGGTATCCTTGGCATAATTGAGTGATGATTTGCCACTTACATGTAGTGTTCCCCTGTTGGGCTTCCGTGGTGTGTGGGGAGCTCTGGAGATGAATCCAATCTTTTTCATTCTGAATTCTCAACAACAAACCTTGATAAAAAAATCCCTGTTAAACGTAAAGAAGATTGGATATCCATCGTAGTTGATTATTTATGCCTCACTTTAGTGATTGAGGCATTGATGATAACCCCCCTTCAAAAATCTTTCCCCTTTGCTGTTAGCAAGGTTATGAAGGCCTGCTGGCAATTTGAGACTAGTAAACTCAGGTCTGGGGATATTTTTTGGTGGAGGTTGACCGGAATATTCAGTCGGATCACCTCAAAATGACTACCATGCTTGCCCAGGTTCCAGTTAGAGTTTACTCCTCATATACTCTTACCTCTAAGAAAGGTTGTAATTAAATGTCATGATTTAGATTGTTCTGATGAGAAATGTGAGTGGGTTGGCATCTCAAAAATGTCACCATATTCATATAGTATGATTACGAGAGTGGTAACAAAAAACTCATCAGTAACGGGTAACGTTTATACTTACCTTCAATGCGCTTACTTGTTACCCAGTCATTAAAAAGTGGGTTACCGGTCAGGTGCAAGTAAGGAATTACACCTGCCCTACAGATTGTTTTAAATGCACGTTTTGGGCCACTTTAAAGACGTATTTAGATTCAGAAGTTTGTGAAAAGGGTGGCAAAGAGGGCCCAATGATCCAAATTGTCAAGGAACCTGCTAAATGTGTGATTGCAGTGTAATTACTCGGCAAATTCTAGATACTGTCCTAAATGGGTAGAAGAAACCAGAACTCCAAAAAAATCAAAGTGACAGGTACATGACTTATAAAAAGGCCAGAGTACTCTTCGTTCTCAGGTTACTGGATCAAAAGATTATGCTGATGTTGTGAAAAAGTGGGGCAAAAATCATTTCTTCTAAGGCATCTTTTTTCCCCAAACAGATCTTGTTTTGGGCCGCATGATTTTGCCCATCCTCAACAGTATTTAGAAATTGTATGGAAAAAGACCGTGATAAGAATATTGCACTATATTACTATTGCCTAGTAGATCTCATTGTCTTCCTAGAGATCCTGTTAAGAAACAATCAAGTTCATCTAAAGGTATCAGACTGTTTCAGGCATCTACTAAACTTCGAAGTAGATCTGTAGAAAAGAAAGAGACTACAAAATAAAAACTGGAGGAACTGATAAGGTCAACCTAGTTCTCACAGCCCAAGAAACTAGGTAATCCCAATCAATTAAAACCACCTAATTCTGTTCGTTCCAAGAATTAGGTAAACTAACATTTCTAAATCATTAAGAATTTCAAAGGGCTCAACGGATACCTATTCAGCTTTATAACAGTTTTGATGCACTTTGTCCAGGTGATTAGGGGGATGGACTTTTTTGTCCCTGAAACACCGAACAATTTTAAGTGATGGGTCGGAAAGGATCCTCTAATTCTGTTAAAGTGAACACATTCTAACAAATGTGCAATACTGCAATGGAATTGCAGAGGGCTATAAGAACCCAATTATGAACGTTAAATGCATTATAACTGACCATAACCCATCTATTTCTTTGTCCTTCAAAAACTCGTCGTAAACAGTGATTCTAATAAATGTTTTGTTTTTAAAGGGGTACGATTCTTATACCCAAACAGCTCTTTCCCCAGTGGATAATAGAGCTATTGGAGGGTCGTCTATACTGATTATGGGTGGAGTCCCTCATTCTGTCATACACTTAATACCAATTTGGAGGCAGTTGCTGTTAAAGTTACGCTTCAAACCGCAAATAACTGTTTGTTCCTGTTTACATTCATCCTATATATTAGGTCAGATGCATTGAATGATTTGATTGGTCCCTTCCAAACTTCCTTCTCCTCCTTTTTGGTAGGTTACTTCAATGCCCATAGTGACTTTGGGGTTTTTTCAAGGATTACACTCGGTTGGGTGTCAGTTGTAACTCTAATCTTATTGGAGAAACAATCAGATCTTGTATTTTTTTGAATGATGGTCCTATACATGCATCATTCTGCGACTGGTACTCCATAAGCTATTGATTTATCAATTGTTCCCTACTATTTTTATGGACCTTTTGTTGGGAGTTCATGATGATCATTGTGGTAGTATCATTTTCAATCTAAATAATATAATAAGCCATCCATAAAGCGAGTGTCCTAAAAATGGACTTCATAAGGCCAACTGGCCAGAGTTTAATGATAGCTGTTTAGCCTTTAATTTAAATAGGCAAGCTTTTGTTAACATTGAAGATCCTCTTTCTGTCTTCTTTCATTCACTGACATTTTGATTTATATAGCCAATAATCATTCCCAAGTCGTCTTCAAACTATAGTAAACACAAGCCATGGTTTATTGCTGAATGTAAGTCGCTATTGATTGTCGCAAAGTGATTTTAACATGTTTTTAAAATCGACGCAACAAAGAAAACTTAAGAAATATCAAGAGCCCGTTGCCCTAAAGCTCGTCGCATTCGTAAAAAAAGTACAAAACGGGAAGTCCTTGGAGGCAATATGTATCAGTTAAATTCTTGAACTCCTGTTAAAAAAGCTTGGATATGGTTTAGGAAAAAAAGTGGGAAACAATTGAATAATACCACTTTTCATCTAGATAAACCTGATGGTAGTGTAAAATGTACAGAAGTCAGGATATTGCCATTTATTGGCAGATGAATTTGAACACAATTCTTCAAGCAACCATTATACTCCGACATTTCAAAGATTTAAAAATACTGCTGAAAACAGAAATTAATTTTTCATCCAATGAATGCACTGATGGAGAATGGGGGAGGAGTAGGATGCGCGGGTGGAGTGTGGGTCTACAGGGAGGGTGAAAATGGATGAGGAAACAGGCCGGGGGAGGGGGGGTAAACGTGGGAACAAGCCGGCAGACGAAAGTGAGGAGGGAGGTAGGGGGTAAGACAGTAGGAGAGTAATAGACCGCGGGGGGGCTTACGAAGGGTAAAGATGAGCAGGGGAGGGACGGCGGGGTTTGAGATGAGTAATAATAGTTTCAGTTAGCCTGTTATATCTTTAATGACTCTCTTAGTAAATGTCATGATACTGCTACTTGGACCAGATGAAATCCATATCACTTTCTTACGCTCTTCCACAAGAATCCCTTCTTGTAATTGCTTGATATTTTTTCAATAATATATGGGAATCTGGGTTGTTCAAATTTGGCGTGAAGCTACAATTATTCCTGTTCCGATGCCAGGGAAAGATGCGACCAGGCAACAAATTATCTCCATCCTCCTTACCAGTTTGTATGTAATACACCATGGAAAGGATGATTACTGCTCGTCTTGTTTGGTTCATGGAAAGTAATGGACTGAAATCTAAGTGTCAAAGTGGTTTCGCGGCAGGCGTAGTACTATGACCACTTGTTCGTCTGTGAAATCTTTTATTCTGAATTGTTTTTTAGAGGACATCAGTTTTGTGTCGTATTCTCTTGTTGATCTAGAGAAGGCCTATGTACTACTTGGAATATAGTATTTTTGAGGAATTTGCATAATTTAGGATTTTCTAAGAGGTAAAATTCCTTTTGTTATTAAGATGTTTGACAGATCGTGTTTTTAGGGTCGTTTGGGAACAGTCTTATCAGATGCATATCAAAGAGATGGTGGTCCACAGGGTAGTATTCTCTCCGTTACTGTTACTCTGATTGTATTTCTGTTGAAATAATAGTATTTATTGCCAAATTGGTCATGCAGGAATGGAGAGGTCATTGTTTGTAGATGATTTCTCTATTTCCTATTCTTCAACAAAATATGGTTTCTATAGAAAGACAAATTCAAATTGCCTGAATAAGATTCCACAGTGGGGCTGATGAAATGGTTTCCGTTTCTCTAAAAACTAAAACTGTTTGTAATGCATTTTGCAACAAAAGAACGCTTCACCTTGACCCAGGAATTAAATTGCATGGTTCTCTCCTATTCCAGTCGTTCACAGACTAAATCTTGGGCTTACTATTTGACAGTACATTGAACTTCAAAGCTTCATATGACTATGTGCGGAAGAGATGGTCAAAAAGGTTGAATCTTTTAAAGTAGTTTCAAGATGGACGGGGGTGCAGATCGCTCAGTTTTGCTTCGCTTTTAATAGATCACTTGTGAGATCAAAGATTGGAATTATGGTTGCATTGTTTATAGTTCTGCTCGTAGTCATATTTTGAAAAAGCTTGAACCTAGTCAGAATCAAGGTCTTCGACTACGCTTGGGTGCTTTTCGTAACTCTCCTATGCAAAGCTTATCTGGCGAAGCTAATGAACCTCCATGCATCTAAGATGGGAAAATGCTTCTTCAATGCTCTAGAACTGAAAGTACTGCTGATATCCCAACACATGATAGCACCTTTCCTAAATTTACCAACTTCTTACTATTTAAACCTAATGCTATTCCATCTTTTGGAATCCGTATAAAAGGGATTTTCAAAAGTATGTCCTACTGCTGATAACATTGCTTTATTTGATTTTCCTATTAGTCCTCCGTGGACAAATGTTAACTTGATCTTGACCTAACTTTATGTCAAATATAAGACGGGTCTCACTGATGTCTTGTTTTTAAAGCTAACTTTGATGATCTTAGGCATCATTATCATCAACATCGAGCCTATTTTATCAGATGGGTCTAAGGTTTTGGAAAGGCTGCTGCAGCTGTTTTAAGTCCGGGCGTGATCATCGTCATATTAGGTTGCCTGATAATGCCTTTCTCTTTCCACTGCTGAATTGGAGCCTTAGTTGGCTTAGAATTAGCTGAAATTCAAATGAATCATTCATTAATAATTTACTGATTCCTATCTCGTCTATGGCTGGGAAAGGCATAGAATGGCGTCATCCCTATATGCTGAGTTGTTGGAAGGATTCTTCAATTTGTCTCACTTGAATAAATCCGTTGTTTTAGCTTGGATTCCGAGTCACATTGGGATTATTTTCAAAAGGCAATGAAAAGGTTTGATGTATGCGAAAGAAGCTCTTAATATGAATATAACAAACATTGAGATTCCCTTTACAGATTTTTAAGGCTTTAGTTAATAGCTATATCAGCAATAGGTGGCAAATGCTGTGGATTCATTTCTAATAAGACATGCCATGCTTTTCAACCAACTGTTGGAGTTGTTGGGAGTTCAGGTTTGATTGGACAAGGGACGAGAATTGTATAAGCACGATGTAAAATTGGTCATACTTTATGACCATATTTATTTGCTTAGAGGTGATCCGTCCCTCGTGTATCCTTGATTGGTGCTCTTTCTGTGAACATGTAATTACTTGAGTGCGTTGATTATGCCCTTATTCGTAGAAAATATTATAGTGTCCCAGATTTGAAACATTATTTCAAGATATTAGATGCCTCTTCAGGTTATAAATTTCCTGAAGGAGGCCGATTTGTATAAATATTTTAACTTTTTTAAAACAGGGAGGTTGGATTGTATTTATTGTGATTGTATTTTTTAAAGTTTGATGTTTTTAAACGTAATATATGATAAAACGTACTGACACACCATAACACATTTGTGTTGAGTTGGTCGTTTTTAAATGTTAAATACTCCACATCACTCTCCTTGTGTACTAGACGGACAATATGACATACATTCATTAAAAGTTTGACCCCTGTGTAAACTTAAATTCGCCCCTATTGAAAAAGTGACAACCAAAATTTGACACCAGTAACTACCTTCAGTGATTAGGGGTCCATACTAACCCTAACTGGGTCAAACTTAGATGTAGTTAGTCGGCGCATGAACGAAGTCACTAAATAAAGGACCATATGATTTCTCTCTGCTGCTATTATAATAGTTTGAAAATAATCGGGCGAACGAATATTTTTTCCAACTCATGGCGAGCTTCAATAATTTGTGTATTGGACTATTGGATCCAATTTTTTTTGGACACTTTTGATGTGGTTAGTGGTGCACAATAATTACATATTCAAGGTGTTAATGAGTCATTTGCATATTTTGCATTGGCGGCCCAGAGATAAGCTCTTAATATAGTATCGCGCAAGCCAAGAACCCACAAATTCTAGTTTGTAATTGGCTTTCAAACCTTCGCTTGTATTTTGTTTTGGTTAGGGGGGGGGGGGGGGGGTGAACCATGCTGTCAGCATTTTGATTGGTCCGCCATCAAAGTATATCCATCTTGGGGCCCCATCATTTGCCAGTTACATCATAATGTAGAAGTCATTGTGCTGTGTATCATGTACCTTCGAAGGCACATGTCATATTTTGGTAATACTATTCATTGGATCTCGCTCTATTATGCAGGTTATCAAGCTGGTTGGTCTGTCTGTCTGACCGCTCTATGGTCTGATACCAGGATCCACATTCCTGAATTTGGGTGGGTGGGTTGCCCCTTTACCTTCCGAAGACCGAGTTTGTATTGTTAAGCGATCAAAGGTCATTCAATGTCAAAGGTTCAAATGGGGTAAACGTTGGTGTATATATAGACATGAAACTTTGTGGGCGGGGCGATTGTTAATGCCGCAAAATTTAAAGGTCACAACAAGGGTTGTCAGTCAGTGGTCATTCAAGCCAGTTGATTGCGAAACCCCCAGATTGATCGCACCGGGACTGCCTAGTATTATATGAATATGAAAGTCCAATTCAGATTTGCAACATGTAGGTAAAGTAGTTGCCACAGCAACCACTATTTGCCTCCATTATACAAGTCATTTTTGACTGCCTATAGCTAGTGAAAGTAGTTGAAAATGGTGGATGGATTGTGGTATACGCATATCATTTGAATCCAAGGCTGAAAGGTTTGTTGTGTGAAGAAAATAGGTTTCTGAATTTTGTAGTCAGTGTAGGCCAATTTGTTTGCATGGGATAATAAACAGATCTTTAGAATTTTCTGAAATTTTCCTAAAATTATTTTACCTGAGCATGGGACTATACTCGGGTCAGTACGGTAATACTTAAAACTGTGAGTTGAAGAGTAATAAGTAATTAACCAACTTGCTGCTTTCATTATT
The DNA here is from genome assembly GCA_023653785.1 of Ophioderma brevispina. Classification (NCBI taxonomy): domain Eukaryota; kingdom Metazoa; phylum Echinodermata; class Ophiuroidea; order Amphilepidida; family Ophiodermatidae; genus Ophioderma; species Ophioderma brevispina. The sequence continues at coordinate 52,558 of JAMKCH010070941.1, forward strand.
TCAGATGGAGCAAATTCAACATCTGGTGGCCAGTCAGCTCTTCTATTAGCAGTAGCAGTACATGCCTACAGATTGTAAGTCTTAATCCTTAAATTGTTTACTCTCCCACATTAGAGGAGAACTTGTACTTATTTTTGTATAATTATATCTCTTCCATGTGGTGCAATACTGTTGTGTGACTAGCAGGTGCCTTGCAACACTGCACATTATGCAAAAATTTTGGGCACTTGGTCATGCAACTTGTCAAGTAAATACTGTGCCGGGACCCAGGGCTGCTCTCTCATCGCCTAAATATCTTAACAGGCTATAACCCCCTGCTGGTTTGGGGTTTAGAATTGGCCCGTTGTTGTCCTGCATGTCGTAAAAGGCAACTAAAAGGGACCCCTGCAGGTTCGGGTTAAGAATTAGCCCCATGTAGCCCTGCATGTCGTAAAAATGCAACTAAAAGGGACAAATTGTCTAATGTTTCAACATGATGCAGTTTTAACAATACTTCCTTTAAGAAATATATTTGAACTTACTCATAGTTAACTAGTGTAAGTTGTATAAGATGTAGTTGATAAGTATAACTTACAAGTATAAGTATAGTGTTTTATGTTTAAGATCATTCTTGAAGTATTTCTTTGTCAATTAAGATAAGGCCATCCATAGAACCTGTATTTGATTTGTCTAAATATTTCAATATTGTAATAATGTATCTTGACTTTTTCATAGGGGTCATGTGTTTGTATGTTCTGATGTGGTTGTTGATTGGCCGTAACTGAAGTTGTTGAAATTGACCTTCTTGCTTGATGCATGGATGGGTGACGAACTTGTTCAACAGTGTATGATGTGTATTGTAATTATGAACTAATTTTTCAGTTTATCTCTTGTGGTTGTGCTTTTACTGTTGACATGTGTTTTCTGTGTGTATCGTTGTAATCAATAAGTTTATCTTGCTTGATACATGGACGGGTGGTGATCTGCAGGATCGCACTAGGTTTTAAAATAAGGGGTTTTCAAAACCCCTTAGCTCACCAAAATTTTGGAAAAATGGTGGTTTTCAGGGTTTTTTGCTTGTATGCAAGCATATGCGTGATTATTTCTAATGGGGGTGTGCAGTGCCTTGACAGATACTTCAGACTAGCTCTGGATTAAAAAACAAGCTAAATTACATGTTTGACAAACTTGAAAGAAAGAAATAACTACAGTTATGTTTGGAATTAAATTATGAATATGATCATTTAATTAATGTATCATAGAAAACTGATCATGGTAGTTATACTATCAGTTGGTACTTATCAACTCACTTTGATACAGAAAGTCAATAAATCATTCTAAAAGAAATGATTTATGTAACATTCTAGAGTAAAAACCACTATGTAAATGCATCACCGCTACATGTATGCTGTCAGTTTAATCATGTTTAATCAATCTAGTTTTCTCAGTCTGTGGATTATAACATGAGATAAGCATACATATGTTTATTTCAAATACAACAGTGTACTACTAATTGGTAGTAGTTTGGTAGTAGTAAACTTCATAAAAGCAGAGATAAAAGACATCATTTTTTCGGGGGGGGGGGGGGAACAAAAATGAGAGCTTTTATTTTATCAAAATCCGATAAAACAGATTTTTGCTACACCCGAACCTGAAATTGAGCCACACAAGTAATGGATGTACATTGACAGTAGTCTGCAATTTGATCACGCCAGATTGCGTGCACAGGTATCAACGTTGATATCACTGAAACCCACCTCACCGGCTTGTTAATTTGAAGCTCAAATAATGCTAAACACAGAAATTCAATGAAATGCCGATGCCATGCTTCTAACTGGACATGAAGACCACCTTGTTTCATTAACAAAAGATATGTTGTTTCACAAAATACCCCCCGATGTTTACTTAAGTTTAGGGTGTCATACTTCCGGGTTTGATTTCTTCATTAATATTTATACTGCAAAGCTTTGGAAGGTTGCCGGTTTGGACTATTAGCCAATCAAAGAACATGAATTATCGGTTAATAAATTTCCTAATTACAGCGTATCCAAATCGGGCAAATGTAATTATGACCCGTGACCTCATTCTGAAACACAAGTTCGTCCCCTTTTATGCGCAGAATGATGAGAAAATGGCGGTCGTAACCGAGAAACCGTCTTCTGCGCATCAATGCAAACCCTATGGACAATTTTCTAATAGACTGAAATGGCACTATGAATATTGTTATAGGATATTGCTGTGATACCAAGGTACGAAAGTCGCGATAAAAGGGTGAACAAATGCTTGTAACTGTGCTATTATTTAGCAAAACTCATTGATAAAATGCAGATTCACTTAAGTCTTAATAATATGTCCGATTTTTTTGGATTAATTGGAAGGTTGGTGGGATGATACGATAAATTCCCTGCGCGCAAGAAAACCCCTTAGCTTAACTCAAATGCTAATTTTCTGCGCAACCTAGCGCGAACCCTGGTGATCTGGTTCATCATTGTATGATGTGTATCTCGTGTTGTTAGGAACTAATTTATCAGCATATATTTAGTATAAATCTATTTTAATAGTTGTGCTTACATACACTGTAGACGTGTGTTTTCTGCAAGTCTCATTGCAATCATGAGTTTATTGTTTAATATTGTGAAATAATTTGACAACATAGGCTTTCTAGGGAGCCTGTATAGTTTTGTCAGGATATTTCTTTAAAATAAGAAATCTATTTTGTTAATCTTCGATATTATAGTTTTAAAGTTTTTGTTAAAAAAAATTGATATTTTTTATCTTAATGACACGATATGACACAATTGTGTTGAGTTGTCATTAAATTCTAATACTCTCTCACTCACTCATTCAACAGGCTATTCTAAATTTCCTTACTTTTAGCCTATTTAATTAAACAGAGCTAGCAACCCCAGCCAGTGGTCTCCGCATTAGGGAGTGGTGGATGGAATCAACAATGTGACCGAGCTTATTTGTGAAGATCACCTCCACCACCTCGGTTGTTAACCTAACAAATGTGAATTCAGAGATTATTAAACAATAACTTAATTTTAACAAGCAACCAAAATTTCTAACCCTAATGAATATTCATAATTTGTGGTAGCCTGTCATGAATATTCACCTAATTAAACGCCTAGTTACCTTAAGTTTAAATTTCTAGCTAAAGAGACTAAACAAATACACAGGAAATGTGTAATCAAAAAGCTTTCTTGAAAGGTGTCAATGGATGCATTGAGCACAATCAAGTGCTACAAGAAGCTTTTTTGTTTGCTAAATCTCGCAGAAAACCATGCATATCACATTTTTAGACCCACAAATACTCTGTTCGTGGGTCTATAGTAGTGGAGTTTTGAAGCCAATGGTTTGGCTATCTGCGTGTTTATTTATATCGTATTGTCTTGAAATTTCGCATGTGTGTTTGGATGACGTGGGAAAATAAAACTGTGTTTTCGTTTGGCGATAATAACATTGTGAAAGCCAAGTTTAGGGTCTAAACAAACAAATTGGTTTGTGATGTGTCATACAGCTCCGTTTGGATGTGTGCATTGTAAATGGCTATGAAAGCAGTTGAGAATAGCAAAAGTCAATCACAGTAAGCCTCTGGTAAGCCCCCCTTCACTTGTCCTACATGTACTTCTTGTAGCCTTGATGCATTTGCAGCCTTATTTTACCTGAGTTGTATCGTCATCAGTGTCGTGCAATTGTGGTTTGGTTTAACACTAATAGGAATTAGGTGGGTCACAGACCTTGCAAGGACACATTCCATGTCTGTTGGTATTTCCAGGCTCAGCACCTCTTTGGTCAGATGTGCATTTTGCAATATGCTAGTACATAGTTTTACAATGGACTATAATGTAATATTTCTGCACCTGAGTAATTTTGAAAAATGGTTTATATTTCCTCAGAATGTAAATTTGTGTTTTTTCCATGATAAGCCCAGTGCATGCACCCAATCGAATTTGACACAAATTGAATTCTGGTCAGTCAGATAGTATAATATCCTCTACCCCAGTAAAAATCCAAATATTTCTTTCTCAATTTAAAATAACTGTCTGGAATTTCCCTGATCCACTAACCTTTCCTGTGTGTGCGTGCATGCATGCATGAATGGCGTGTGTGTGTCTGTGTATGTGCTTCCCGTCTCTCTGGCGTCATCATGTTGTAGGTGTGTGTCTACAAGTATGTGTGTGTTGTAAACAAATGTCTAAAAGAGTATTAACAATTACCACTGTATTACCGTATTAACAATTGCTCAAAGCAAGACCAAGAAACCAAGTTTGTATGTACATATGTACATACGTAGGGTACTGTGTTGTGTACCGCTGTGTGGAAAGTAATTACCCACGGTGTCAGTCGGTGTCACGACACGAAAGAATCTTATCTTAATTGGTACTGCATGAGAAGAATCAAGAAGATAGACACTCTATAATTTTTGGTGGGAATTCCCCTGCCTGCGTGACTCCTATCTGAGACGATAAAATGATGTCGTTTTGTATTTCGCTTCGCCAGACTACCCATAATCCTCACAGTTTTTTGATCAATCGCAATGCAAAATCGAATTTGCTGCAACTTTAACCATTTTTTACAATATTTTAGAGGGTGTCCACGAAATATTATTCACCATTTGATGTATGAATTATGTCTAATAGAGATGACAGTTTTGTTTTGAGGTGGACACCCTATTTTTTAATTGCATTTTAAATTTTGCTTTGCTCATATTTATATGTAAACATTGTTTAAGCAAATGGGCGCCGCCAATTTCAACTTCCCCTGTTGCCAATTTGAATCTTTTTTACACGTGGTAAACGTGTACACTGTGACATGGTGGTATCTTTCAGTATGTGTTGTAATACCATTCGTAGGGAATAATTATGCGACGTACCGGGTGTTTTCATAAAGGTGACACCCTTCTTTCTGTCACGTTTGAATTTGGAAACCTAACGGAATAAACCGCGCGGGTATTGGTTTATTCGTTAAGGTTTCTAATTCATAAGGGTGTCCCGAAAGCAGGGAACACCTGATGTAACACCTGACGTACGTTATCCCCGGGGACTGGATCACATATGAAATGTATATGGGTGTACGGCTGGCGCTTCCAACCCGGGGTTGGCATTCGGGGACAGAGGACTCAAACAATAGGGGTATTTGGGTGAGAGACAGCCCAAATAGGGTTTTTTTCGGGTGACAAATTTGTATGCAAAATCTTCCAAAACATTGCAAAAAATCACCAAATAGGGTCTTTGGGTGAAAATTTTTCACAATTCCCCCCCCCCCAAACAAAGTGGTCTTTTTTGACAGTGTAACCTTTCCAAATGTGGTCTTTGAGTGACATTGAAGAGGTTCACCTCTTCATCAGTGATCGCTTCTGTTTCAGTTCCCTGGTCCTGTTTCAGTGATCGTTCCCGTTTACTTCACCAGCTAAGCGGGAGACCGCGCTAAGCACGGGCCCCCCCTTCCCCCACAAGTTAACATAATACAGGCAACCTTTTGTCCTCTTTCAATTTTATGTCAATATTGGAAAGCCGGTGGCATTTCTTTTCCATAGCATGAATAGTAGATAACTCTTTGTGAGTAGAGTCTTGTCATGTTATGTAAGCACGGATTTGGGTCAATATAGTTATAAAAGAGACTTTAAACTCAGGAACTGGCAACCATACATTACATTGTTATGCGTTCCCGACATACAGTGCAAAATACCATCGTACTGCAAATGTCACATGTTTTGTGCCATGTGACTAAGTCTAGCCATAATGAGTCACGCAGCCCCCCCTAGTGGGAATGTATTTTTCCCATCATTTGAGGAAGGACACCCTCAAGGGTTAAGTTTAGACATTGAATTAAAGGGGCATTACAGATTCCAGAACTTCATTCCAACTATCAGCCCCATATGTCAAAGCATTGTGAATTTCCCAAATCTTTTCTGAAAAAAAAAAAAAAAATTAATGGGAATGGATTTTCGCATCATTTGAGGAAGAGCCGCCCTCAAGGTTAAGCTTACAAATTAAAGGGGCATTAATGCAGGTTATTAATGGAGTAAGATGAGTTATGTTTTGATTTTTGTTATGTTGGGTGAATATATGGATGGTGTTTCCTCAATGAGTTGTTTTTAGAGTTATTTGTTGGTTGAAGGTATATTTTTGAAAAAAAATGTTTGATTTTTTATGGGAATGTACTTTTGCATCATTTGAGGTAGTACTACGGCTGTACCTCCCGAAATATCCCTTCTCAATTCTGACCAGGAAGGCTTCACAAGCGAGCGCGTCAGCGTGAGGGTACTGGGAATTTAGCCTTTATTTTGAAATGGGTGTGCTTGGACTCACTCAAGCACCTCTTCTCGCTGGGTGGGGTGATAAAAAACTCATTAAAAATGTGTTTGACAACTGTTTTAATGGCAATTACCGTTGTAAGTCCAGACGCTTACACTTCTACTACTATCAAGGTTGTTCGTGTAGCTTAATTATACTTGTTCTTTTCAATGCTCTCCTATTTGTGCAATCTAATGTCATTTGAAATATAACATTAACCATACAAAGTCACTTATCGCGTGTTTCTATTGAGCAGACGGTATTTATCCAATAAAATTTATCCGGTTGATACTGAGAATGGCCGTGGGGAATTTTTCTATGAGCAGCGTTTCCGGAAAATGCGACCTACCGTCACGGCCTGTGATGTTACCAGCTAAAGGTCCTATGCACAAGTCAACTGCGTTGTATTGTGGTTGTGACCTCCCCCTCGCCGAACTGGTCAGATCAAAGATGGCGGGAAGAGCGAATGTCCTTGTCTAATGTCAATTTTGGAGTTTTTTATTCATCGGTCAATGAATCTTTCTGCAAGCCCATCCACACGTCATGATAGGCATAAAAGGATCAGCAGATATATTCAGCTTCTAACAGAGACTGCAAAATCCGCGCACCACAAAGTAAAGACGGCAAAGGAGAATCGTGATGTTGGCGATGACAGAATGCGTTGCTATTCAACACCTCTAACCCCACATGATTTTTGCGCATGCTGGGACGGGGGTCATTGCTGATTCACTTGGCGTCAATTTTCGGTCTTTAGCCGATATGTGCACTCTATCGGACGATGTGTGTTTCTATTGGCGTTGAACCGATAATTCTCCGGCCTTATCCTTTCCAAGAAGGATAATCCGTATGGAAAAGTTCCTTCGTATAAGCAAGAAATACAGTAGGACGGCTGTTTCGCTTGTAGCCAAGTTAATCCCTTTTCTGGTATAAACCGGAAAAAGTCCCATAGAACACAACCTTACTCAGACTAACATATGTCTCACAATAAAACAAATTTCTTTTGATTCCACATTTACTATAGTTTTAGTGTGAGATGTTAGTGTTTGACTCTTAGCTGGCCAAGAGTCACTCTGGTAATTTCCTAGGGCCTCGTGCTTCGCAGCTCAGTTTATACTTTTACCCTGAATAAGCGGCCTAATCTACCTAGGGCTACATTTGGGAAAAAACCCTCAAATTGAATAAAGGGGCATTATTGCAATTCAAAAAGGTTATGGGAGTCATTGAATGAGTTATTTTTAATAGTGTTGTTGCTGTTTTTTTTGTTTTTTTTTTTTGGGTGTTTTTTTTTTTTTTTTGTGTTATGTGTTTTTGTTTTTTTTTTTTTTTTTTTTTTTGTTTTTTTTTTTTTTTTTTTTTTTTTTGTTTTTTTTTTGTGGGTTTTTAGTTTTATATGATTGAATTCATTGATGCGTTATGTTCTTAGAGTTATTTTTGGCGATTAGGAATGGATTTATTTTTGGTGAGTTATTGATTTATGGAGAGCTTAGCTGTTAGAGTGTTAGACCCAACGAAGTAATCGGGGGTCTATGTACTGGGGTTTGAAGCCATGGTTTTGTTTAACTGAACTGCGTGTTTTATCTTATAATCGTATTGTCTTAAATTGTTGCAGGTGTGTTTGGATGACGTGGAAAATAAAGGAGCGTTTTCGTTTGGTGACAATAAAGTTTGTGAAAGCCAAGTTAGGGTTCTAAACAAACAAATTCCTAGAATTTTGGTTTGTGATGTGTCATACAGCTCCTTTTGGATGTGTGCATTGTAAATGGCCATGGACGCAGTTTGGTATAGCAAAAAGTCATCACCGTAAGCCTCTGCACTTCCCCTTATTCACTTGTCCTTAGTTATGTCAATCAATGTGCTTGCAATTGGGTGTTTGTTTACACTAATTAGGTCACTTACCTTGCAAGGACAATATTCATGTCTGTTGGTATTTTCCAGGCTCACACCTTCTCGGTCTGATGAGTAATTTGAAATGGTTATATTTCTCAGAATGTAAATTTGTGTTTTTGCCATGATAAGCCCAGTGCATGCACCCAATCGAATTTGACACTAAGTGCCTGCTCAATTATTATTCGTGGCAGTCAGATAGTATAATATCCTCTACCCCAGTAAAAATATTTCTTCTCCAATTTAAAATATCTGGAATTTTCTGATTCACTAACCTTTCCTTTGTGTGTGTGTATAGGTGTTGTATTTGTGTGCGTGTGTGGTGTGTGTGTGTGGGTGCGTGCGGTGTGTGTGTGTGTCCTGTGTATGTGTGTCTGTGTATGTGTGTCCTCAGGTTCTGTATGCCTGTCCTGTGCCCGCTCTCTCTCTGTCATGTTTGTTATGTGTTGGTGTCTACATGTATGTTAATTGTAAACAATGTTCAAACATAAGTAAATTAACATTATTGAACAAGGTATTAACAGTATTAACATTATTTGCTCAAAGCAAGACCCAGAAACCACTTTTGTTATACATGTACATATGTACATACGGGTACGTGTGTGTGCCGCAGTGCAGAAAGTATTTACCCACGGTGTATCTGTGATGTAATTTTCCCATCAAAATGATTACAGGCATTAACATGTAATTCCAAGAACTTCAATTCCAAATATCAGCCCCATATGTCAAGCATTGTGATTTCCTTTCCCAAATATTTCTGAAAATAAAAATGATTTTCTAATGGGAATGGATTTTCGCATAATTGAGGAAGCACCCTCAAGGGTTAGCTTACAAATTAAAGGGCAATTGCAGGTTACTTTATGGAGTTCGATGAGTTATGTGTAGAGTTTTGTGATGGTTGGGTGAAATAGATGAAGTTCATCAATGAGGTTGTTTTTAGAGTTATTGTTGGTGAAGTAATATTTGTTGGAAAAAAAATTGTTTGATTTTTTTTTTATGGAAGTCTTTTGCATCATTTGAGGAAAAACCCTTCAAATTGGGAATTAAAGGGCATTATGCAATTTTCAAAAAGTTATGGAGTCATTGATGTGTTGCGTTTAGGGTGTTTTTGCTGTTTTGGGCGAGTATGGATTGAGTTCATTGCGAGTTATGTTCTTAAAAAATTATTTTGATGAGTTAGAATGATTTTATCAACGAGTTTTTAGAGTTATTTTGTGTGAGTGTTGAGTTCATCGATTAGTTTTTTAGAGTTTTTTGAATGTTTTGGTGAGTTATAAAAATGGAGCCCCGTCAATGAGTTTTTAAGCATTATTTGTTAGTGAGGTATGACTGGAGTTCATTGATGAGTTATCTTCTTAGAGTTATTTTGGTGAGTTAGGCAATGGAGTTATTTTTGTGTGATTTATGAGTTCATCGATTAGTTAGGTTTTAGAGTTTTTTTGATGTTTTGGTGATTATAAATGGAGCCCATCAATGAGTTTTATTTGTTCGCTACTGAAGGGTCTGATGGAGTTCAGTGATGAGTTATGTTGGTAAAGTCATTTGGGGGAGTTATGGATGGAGTTTCATCAACCCGGTGTGTTAGAATGTTTAGGTTTTTTTGTGAGTTGTGGCTTCATTGATGACATGTTTAGAGGGTTTTTTTTTTTGGTTTTGGTGAGTTATGGATGGCGTTCACCAATGATGAGTTGTTTTTAGAGGTCTCTGTTGGTGAGATATGGATCGAGTTCATTGATGATTTACGGGTTTTAGAGTTCTTGATGGTCGCGAAAGCCGGGTGACCGCCTTGTATCAATTAAAAGGCAATTCCTCCGATATACCTTTTTAAAGGCTATTCCATTAATCAATTTTTACCAATTAATTCCTTTCCTTTACCAATAATGGCATCAGGCCATTTCCACATTTACGTAACCTGTTAAAGGGCTATTAATCCATTGCCAAGGGGCCTTCCAAATTACTTGGGAAAGGGCAATGCAATTTTATTTTAAATTACAGTGCCCATCCTCATTTACCAAAGAAAGAGACATTCCTCAGTTTACTAATTATTAAAAGGCTATTCCTCCATTTACCAAATAACCGGCTATTCCTAAATTTACCAGTTTTAAAGGGCATCCCAATTAAGGTTGCATTATTATGATTTTCTGTGAAAAATGGTTAAGATTATAATTGATTAAAGAAAATACACAATTAAAAAAAAAAATTATGACAGGAAGGTATTTTCCACCATTTGAAGAAGAGCACCCCCGGGTTCATGTCGACCTCAAATACTTTGTACTAAACTACATTTTCCGATTTTGCCCACAGGCATATTTATGTCCATCTTGAATCTTATTTGTTCAAAAACTGTCTGCCAACCAATAACTTGTCTTAGGTGTCTCATGGCAATTGCGTACTCCAAGAATATTCCAGTTCACCATACCGTGGGTTTATGATAATTGGATGGATCTCGTTTGATATTTTTTGGGGAGTTATAAATGGAGCCCATCAATGAGTTTTTAGTAGAGTTATTCGTTAGTGAGGTATGAATGAGTCATGATGAGTTAAGTTGTTAAAGTCATTTGGGTGAGTCATGGTGGATTCATTCACATGTTCAGATTTTTAGTTTTTTTGGTGAGTTGTGACATTCATGAGAGTTATGTTTTAGAGTTTTTTTTTTTGTTTTTTTGGTTTTGGTGAGTTAGGGATGGAGTTCACCAATGATGGGTTGTTTTAGGAGTTCTCTGTTGGTGAGATATGTATAGAGTTCATTGATTAGTTATGCTTTTAGAGTTCTTGGTGATCGCAAAAGCCGGTTGGAAAGCCTGGTATCTATTTAAAAGGCCATCATGCCTCCATTATTGCCTTTTTTAAAGGGCATTCCCTTAATCAATTACAATTAATTTCTCCATTTACCAATTAAAGGGCCATAAAGGCCATTATCTCAGGTACCAATTAATAGGGATATTCTCCATTTGCCAAAGGGCCATTCCATCGTTACCTGGTGGAAAGGGCAATGCAATTTATTTAAAATTAAAGGGCCATTCCTTCATTTACCATTTTAAAGGGCCCTTCCTTAATTTACCAATAAAGGGCCATTCCTTCATTTACCAATTAAGGGCCATTCCTTCATTTACCAATTAAAGGGCCATTCCTTCATTACCAATTAAGGGCCATTCCTTCATTTACCAATGAAAGGACATTCAACAATTACCAGTTAAAGGGCCATTCCCAATTAAAGGGGCATATATGATTTCTGAAAATGGTTAGATTATAATGGATTCATTCATTATCAGTCCAAACACTGTGTGGTTCTCAAATATGATCCAGCCAGAAGTAGATGGGTAAAAGTTCTGGATGATTCACTGATTTCGGCAAGGTCCTTGTTTGTGGCCAGTGTTACTTCAGAAATGGGACCAAGAGATGTTCCATTTGTATTGTGGGCTGTTCCACAACACAGGTGGTAGTATCCTGATCTGCTTAGCATAGCCACACGTCTGCAAAGGAAATCTAGATCGGCCAGTTCTGGGTCTCATCTGTTGAGGTATCGCCCTCAGCCCAGGAGGAGTCAGTTCCAGGTGGTAGATGCTCGCCAGGTTCAATACCGATAGATGGTTACTTGGTGATGGCAGTCTTCTTTCCACAAGGCGACTCTCTTGACCTCTTGAGAGGACTGTTTCGAGGGTTGGGACTGGCTTAAGAAAAACTTCTCTCTCGGATTTAGGGCGGTGGGCAACCAAGCAGGTATCTGTCAGGACAATCGGGTGTTCACATTAGATACGTGGCAGCTACGCTCGACGGATGTCTGGTGGAGCAGTTACTGCTAGGATGTATAAGTTTTCTGTTGGTGTGGACAGAGGCATCCTGTGAAAGCCGGCAGGAGGCCATTAACGCTGAAATAAAGCTTCTTGCAGGGGGTTGATACTTCCCATACAGGGCAGGCGTACTCTGCACATGAGTTGCACAGGGCAAGTGCCGTCGATCATTGGGGTACGTGGGCGAGCACCCCATCTTGTGCCAGTGAGAGTTTGTTAAGATGTTATTGCGTGACATTACTTTACGCTTCGTCTTCTCGATGTGGGTCTTATAAGAGAGATTGCAGTTCAAGGTAACTCCTACGTAGACAGGGTATCACCCAGTGCTCCAGGGGGGTGTTCCAGACAAGGAATTTAAGCGACGTTTGGCTTCAAGGTTGCATAGATGGAAAGCAAACAACTGTGTCTTGGACGGATTTGCACGTATGGTGGTTTTCTCATTAATAAGGAGTGAGTTCCATCCAAGCTTTGAGGAGTCTCTCTTCAACAAAATTGTGAAGGTGACGGCATCTTGTGACACTAATTCTAAGATCTCGACATAAAAAAAAAACGACAGGCTCCTGCACTCCTAGGTTAGGCGTTGGTATAGATGTGGAAACAGGAGCGGTTGCCAGCACATACTCCATTGTGGTAGTCCATTCTGGAGCCTACGCCATTGGCTCTCATTCGTCATAGCCGGACAAAGAACATCCTGTTGCCAGCAATCCTCGGAAAAGCTCAGTCAAGCGAATGTCCTAGGTAATTTCCAGGAATCTTATGGAGTAGGGCATCTGTGATTAACCGTGTCGTACGCCCTGCTGATGGTCGACGAACCCACCTCGGTTACCATACAGTCTCGAAACATCCTAATGTGTGAGTTAGGTTGAGTACTTAACTGGCTTGTTGATTCCCTGGCCGCGAAAACATTGCGGTTATGGTATGAGGTGCTTCGTCATCACGGAGCGATAAGATGAGCAGGAAGTCAAAGAGCTTGTAGGGTATGGCTGAGGAGTGATATAGGTCTAGTAGCCTTGGGATGGTGGATCTTTTCCGAGGCTTAGGAGAGGACCATAACATGTGCTTTCCTCCGATCTTGAGAACCTGGGGAATAAGGCAGCATGTGAGCTCAAGAAGCCATTCCTTTGCTACTGGGCCAAAGATTTTTTAAAGCGCTCAGTAGAGAGATGTCAAGGCTATGCTTTTCTGGTTAGTTTAGCAATACCGGATTCCAATTCGTTCCATGTTGATGGGCGAGTGAAAACCAGGGTCACCACGATACCTCTTCTGGGTTCTTGCTGCACTGCCTATTTAAAAAGCAGTTGGGCGGGCACTTGGTTGGGTGTTGTGACCATTGGGCCCACTGCTGTGGAGGTTCTGTTGATACCCTCGGAAGATTTCAGGATGGCAGACCATGCTTCTTGCTGTAAGGGTCATATCGGGGGATTCAATTAAAGTATGCAAGTTTGATCTTTTCCTGGGAGAATCCTCTCCACAACTTTCCAACTTTAGAAGTTGTGTCAGCCGAAAAAGGATCAGCTTCAAACATGGTGATAGACTCGTGATATTCTCTGCCACATTCCTTGGAAAGGATGGGTATATATTGGCCTACAGCCTCTGGGTATGACTCCTCCGCACAGTCTTGTTCATAGTTGGGCAAATTGTCATAGTTATGGGGTTTTTGTTTTAAAGCAATCCTTTCACGTTCTGATCCAGGTCATCAGCGATGAATGCCTAGCCTAGTCGCTTTCCTGTAGTTGTTAAAGCGGCGCACTTCTTAAAAGGCATTTTTGTTGGTCTTACTGCAGCATTGACCTGGATACCGATTATTGGTCGATGTTGAGTTTGTGGCACAGGATCAGAACAATCTTGCTACATCAGGTTAGAGATGTTTTTGATGTACAATAGCTAGATAAGGGTTGTAACTTCTCTTCCAACGTGCACTCTGAAATGATGGCGGCAGCTTAGGTCATGAAAGGAGACATAGATGTTGACTATCTATCATTCTTCGACAGCTTGTCGTCTTGTTAGTTTCATTGTAGCCCCATTGCGCGTACTATGGCTGTTGAAAGTCGGCCATGAAGAAGTGAGGTTTGTGGAAAACAGGGTTGAGTGAGGGTGGCTTGAAGTCTAATGATGGAGGTTTGTAGACGGATGTAACTATGACAGAGCTAAACTCAATGGGGAGGACTTCGATGTTGTCTATCAGACATTGAGGTTGCTCTTACTATGGTGCCTGTTCTCACAAAATATAGCACTTCCGTATTGTCGATGATGGTATTATCGGTGCAAGACCATTCCTGGTATGTTGGGACTGGTGGTTGGTTGGTGGTTATTGATTCCTCTGTGGGTTTCCTGCAGGCATAGGAACCATCACATTGGAGATTGTTAACAAATCAGCAATGATTGTACTTTTGCATTGGAAAAAACCCTCACATTCACTGACGCTATAGTCAAGGCAGACCTTAGAAAGGGCCTACGCTGAGATCTAGTCATGATTATGGGTATACTTAAGAAATGATTTGTGAATGGGGAAAACGGGGTTTGGAGTTGTAGAGAATTTAGTTCGCGGCTTGGCAGGTACTAACAGGGGAGGGAGACCAAAAGACGGTTCTCTACCTCTCCCCCAATTGGATTTAAAGAGGCATTATGTAATTTTCAAAACAAAACTTATGGCAGGAATTATTTTTTGAACCATGTTGAAGAAGAGCACCCTTGGGTTCATGATGATCTCAGATACTTTGTACTACACTCCATTTTCTATTTTGCCAAAAGCAATTTATGTCATCGGGAATATCTTATTTGTTCAAAAACTGTCTCCAACCATTAACTTGTCTTAGGTGTCATGAGATACACATCATGAAAGTGTCAAAACTGAAAGTTACACCACTGATTGTGAAAATGGCCATATACTCTTGATTATTTCCTAGCACATTCCTTGGAAAGGGCTGGTATATTATTCTGTCCTAAGCTATGGGTAGAATCTCCCGCGAGCTTGTTCACTAGTGGGCATGTTATTCTTGCTGTTGTTTCGTCGTCCCCATCAGGGCGAGCGACGGCCGCAAACCCAAGTAATTGATTCAGCAATAAAATTAGTCCTCAAAAATCACGCATAACTGTCTGTTGCCCCAATAAAACTTGCACTTTTCTTGAAAAGAATAAAATGTCACTTATTTTCCCCAATATCAGTGACCAATAGATACACTAGACTTCAGCAAACAATGGAGTAAAGATCTATTCAATTACCGGCCAGTATGCGGTGTAGAAAAAACACTCAGATTCCTTTTCATCTGGGATTGAAGTACCATTGTTATATTGCCACGGTTTGAAAAAGACTCGGGTGTTACATACCTATCAGATTGGACGAAGTCTTTTTTAATGACGTAAGCGCAAAAAATAACTTATCATCATTTGCAATATATAATTCTTGAGCTTCTATAGTGCGTGTTCATTAACTTGTCAGTTTATCATTTATTCGAAAAAAAAGACAAGAAAGACCAACAAAACATTCATGCCAGAAGTTGTTGGGCAAGCTTTGACCTAAACAACTGTGGCAGAATTAAAATCCGTAAATTATGGCTTTAAACTTCATTTGTATTCAATTTACCGCACTTTCAGAAGAAAAACTTAGGGGCAACGACCTATATCATAATGTAAATGGTTAAGTATTGTGAAAGAGGACGGTTATTTTGTTACTCAACCTGAAATAGGGGAGGTTGATAACACCTGGCTTATAACAATGGGTCCGCATACCGGGCCCATTGTACTATCTTTAGTTAATGGTTGCTGAAGTCTATACATATCCTATGGTGTCACTGATATATGAAAGGAAATTGATGTGACATTTTATTAATTTTAGAAATGTGCAAGTTTTATTTGGGCAACAGACGTTTATGTCATGTTAATTAATTTATAAATAATTTTACACCGGGTTTTGAAGGGACTACGGATATTTGTTAAGCAGCTTATTATTTGGTCTAGCACCATAGTCTAATAGTTGAAATGACTATGTAGCCGTTGGTTTCTTAGGGGTTCGTATTAAAGGCTACATGAATATTAATATGTACTTCCAAACTTAACCGTGGGGCAAGTGCTCGCGTTTGTTGCACTATTTCACTAAATTCCAAAAGGTAGCACACTTAGCACACAAAGTACAGTAAGATGAATAATGCTGCGTTTGGGCACAGTTCACGTATATGGTTCAGCAAGGAGTTTATTTGTAACTTGTCATTTGCAGCTCGGCATGCAGCTTTCTGAATCATTTTCATACAGCAAAGGGCTTGACCAGGAAGGGCTGTATATCTGACATATTAAGGGAGAAAGAGGGACAGGATGTTGGTCAAGACGTCCATGAGGTAAGTGTTAAGGGCACCCAGGACAAAGATTGACCAGCAGGATGCATTGTTAGTAAGGAAGATGCACTTAAAATGGATTGTTATGCTAATGAAGATGGGGTAGAGGGGTTTCATGAAGTGGACCAGGCTTAATCCTTCAAGCAGTAGAGGATGTTGCTGGGAAGTTCCAAAATGGGTGTAGGACATGGCCTATGTCGGCTATCACATTCTCCCCTAAGGCTGAAGGGAATGTCGTCCGAAATTTGTGTTGAAGTCCGGTTGATGTCGAGTAGTGATCTGATGTTGTTTAGGCTATTACATAAGAGTTCATACGGTGGTGGTTCGCCCTTTGTAAAAACGTTCAGACGTAACATTGGCAGGTGCATTTCACGGATCCAGGATACACAAGGTCGTATCGGCATCTTTCCGTGTCACTCTCTGCTGGGGGGTCCATTCCCCTGAGGCGTAACGAACGCCGAGGTTGGCTTGTAATTGATCAGCTGGCTTGCTTTAATCTGTAGCCGTGGTTTCTTAGGGGTTCGTATTAAAGGCTAATGAATAGTAATATGACTTCCAAATTTAACCGTGGGGTCGTTGCTCGCGTTGTGCCACTAATTTCATAATTCAAAAAGGTAGCACACTTAGCACACAAAGTACAGTAAAGAGAATAATGCAGGTTGGCCACAGTTCACAGTTAATGGTTCAGTCAAGGCGGTTTATTTGTAACTTGTCATTTGCAGCTCGGCATGCAGTATTTCTGAGATTTCATTGTATACAGCAAAGGGATTGACCAGGAAGGGGCGCAGAATCTGCATATTAAGGGAGGAGACCGACAGAGATGGTTGGTCAAGCTAGTCCAGAGTTAGTGTAAGTGCACCCAGGACCAGCTTGACCAAGCAGAGATGCATTGTTAGTAAGGAAGAGACCACTAAAAAGGATTGTTATGCTTAATGAGATGGTTCGAGGGTTTCATGAGTTGGACATCAAGGCTAATCTCAAGCAATCTGTTAGCTGAGATCATTTTCATACAGCAAAGGGCTTGACCAGGACGGGCATGTATATCTGCATATAAGGGAGGAGAGACAGATGTCAAGCCAGTCCATGAGTCAAGTGTTAAGTGCACCCAGGACCAGTTGACCAAGAGAGATGAATTGTATTAAGGAAGATGCACTTCTTGAAAGGATTGTTATGCTAATGAGATGGTAGAGGGGTTTCATGAGTTTGACATCAAGGCTAATCCTTCAAGCAAGTTAAGAGGACTGAAGCCCTTTGCTGTATGAAAATGATCTCAGAAATATGCATGCCGAGCTGCAATGCAAGTTTACAAAAAAACATCCTTGCTGAACCATATAACTGTGTGTAACTGCTGCCCAAACCTGCGTATTCATTCTTAAGTGTGCTATTCCTGTTTTGAATTAGTGAAATTAGTGGAGCAACGCCCCCACGGTTAAGTTTGGAAGTACTATTAAGGATTCATTAGCCTTTACTACCAATAGATGTATAAAATAGAAGGAGGGTGACCTCGAAGCCTGTATTATTCAATGTTCGTTTTGAGCAATTACCAATGAATGGGCAATATCGATCGCGGCGAATTGATTTTCCAGGGCTATACTAGTGAAATTATCCCACAATGCAACACAACCACCACCGCGATTTTAAACAAACATGGCGGTCTCTATAACCTACAAGAACGAGATTTATTACGGCAGGTTCAGGGTAGGATTCAGCCGAATTTTCGATTCTGATGCACGATGTTTCAAAGCTTTCGACTTTTAGTTAATATCATGTCCATTAGCTCTAAATTAAGCACACATAGTGTCATGAAATAATGTGCATGTCAAAGACGCCGAACGCGAAAAATACGGCAGAAACGTTGGCTTCCGGGGATTTTTCTTGCCCTAAAAAAATACTGGCCCAGCTGGGCCAGCGCACAAACCTGAGTTTATTGCACTTCTGAACTCTTTATACATCGTTTTAAGTGATTAAAAACCCCGGTATGGCCCGCCAAAATATAATTATGACGCTATGGAAAAAAAATTGCCCATTTGTCACTTGCGGTAGATTCTGGAGTGAAGATTTGTATTGTGTTGAAGTGTTAACGGAAAGTCACAGAACGATCGGGTTTGCGGCAGCAGAAGCAAACACAAAGTGTAGAAATTTGAAATTTTAAAATGGCCGCAAGAAATCGATGCTTGCCCTGGGAAAAGGAAGACCTGCCAGAAATAGTCTCTTATACAAGACTTCCGGCGTAGGTCACGCCGGGTCATTTCTCCGTTATGATTTTGATAGCGATGATCACTCGGACGTGAAAGAGTCGCATAAACAAATGACACAAGCCCTCTTTCAGATGCGTCTAAAGTGGACAGTTCATTCACTGGGACAATGCGTAGACGGCTTTAGACCACCTGAACAGATTAGATTTCTGGGACCACCCTCCTTCTCTATATTACCTCTATGTTAATACGAACCCCTAAGAAACCAACAGCTACAGATTGGTGCCCACGTTGGGGCATGTACTATATGCAATTAAGGGAGGAGAGACAGAGATGTTGGCAAGCCAGTCCATGAGTTAAGTGTTAAGTGCACCCAGGACCAGCTTGACCAAGCAGAGATGCATTGCTAGTAAGGAAGATGCACTTAAAAAAAAAAATTGGATTGTTATGCTAATGAGACTGGTAGAGAGTTTCATGAGTTGGACATCAAGGCTAATCCTTCAAGCAGCAAGTTAACGGGCCTGTCTGGGAAGTCCTGGGGTGTAGGACAGGCTAATGTAGGCATCACAACACCATTTGAGGCAAAACAAGGTTGTTTATTGTTTTTTAAAGACTGGCAGTGATGTGGCAGTAGGTATAGAAACGGGTTAGTGATCCAAATTTTAGGTGCATTGGAAAGCAAAGGGATTAATGCTGCAGAGTGTAGCGTCCGGCTATGAATTTTGGGAAACAATGAGTCTGGTTGTGTCAGTGGCTGAGAATAATCCCGTCGCATGGGGTTATACGGGCTCCAGGCAAGTTTGTTCAAATAACCCGGAGCAGAACCTGTGCAGGCATTTATACACATAATTAAAGCAGAACTTTAAAGAAAGATGAACGTTGCTTAATGGTAGCCAGTGAAGCTGTTGCAAGAGTGGAGTGGAGAGGAAGGTCCGTTTATAGCGAGGAAGATAAATTTGCAGCCCATTTTACAGCGTTGAAGCCGTTTACAGTTTCAGATTTATGGGCGCAAATGAGTAAAACATTACCAAGCCAGCCTGGATAATATCAGTACATGGATGACCGAATTGCACGTGTCAAAATCAAGAAAGCGCCCCGCCCGAACATGGGATAGTGCGGAGAAGTATGAGGAACTTTACACGTTGTGACAGTTGAGGAAGAACTGGTTAGAATACACGGACATGTGGGTGTCAAAGATTATGCACGATTTCCGCCACCAGTCTCGAATGTTTGATTGTTTTCTTGGCCAATAACAAGATTAATGTCTGGAATGCGATTGTTTGTTGTGATGTGGAAGTGCAACAAAAAAAAATTCAGTCTTGTCTTTGTTAATTTTTGAAGCATGTTACAAGTCATTTTAAAATTTTCATTTTAAACGGAATTTAATTTTCTTGAAATGTTAGGGTATCAATACGTATTGATAAGAGAGATAGAGGATTTTCCATTGGCTTAATAAGGCTAAGATGATATTAGTTTCCTTCAGGAAACTTTTAGTACCAAGTGTTCCGAAAATAACTGGCGTAAACAATGGAATGGTCAGATTGTACTGTGCTATGGCACCACAATCACATGTAGAGGCCGTAGCAATTTCATTAAAAAATAATGTTGATCTTAAAAGATTGTATCATGTGTAAGTGGATATCGAAGGGCGGTTCAGGTAGGTACCTATGTCTTGATCAGAGATTAATGGGTCAACCTGTTTGTCTTTTTAATATTATGGCTCCCTTGGTCGGAAGTTAAAAGAGCAATCTGCATTTTCTGAGAATCTTCGCAATGTGATTCGTGATTTGTAATATAATAAGATGATTATTTTGGTGGTGAACTTAATATTCTAATGAATAGTATGTCTAGACAGGAGGTGGTGAAAACCAAGTGGGATTATAATTATAAAGATACACACAGAAGAAAGTGGTAGAAATAATGAATGACTTTGATCTTATCGATATTTGGCGGTTTTTTAATCCAAATTTAAGGCAGTTTACGTGGCGTCAAAAAATCCTCTGATTCCAGAGTCGTTTAGACTATTGGCTTTTATCTGCTAGTATTCAATGATAACGTAAATAAAGTAGAAATAAACCAGCCATTAAAGACCATTCAGCAGTCTTTGATTTTGGAAGAAAATGAGTACCATCCAAATGGGCCGTCTTATGGAAATTCAATGATTCTCTATGCGACGATTCTTTTTTGTAAATATTAGTGACAAAATTAATTCCGGAGTTGAAATATAAGATGTGAGGATAAGAGGATATTGGGGGATTGCTTTTAAATATGAAAATTAGCAAGCCACACCAAAGTTACTCTAAAAGTAAAGCTCATGAAAGGAACAAGTCCATATGGAGTTAGAGAATAACTTTAAAGAGGCCGGAAAGAAAGGTTAAGTAATGAATCTACTGATGATGCACAGAGAGCCTGGGAAAAGGCCAAAGCTGATTTAGAAAATCACTTGATTATGTTGTAAAGGGCATTATTACAAGATCTAGGGTTCAGTTGGTATGAAGATGGTTGAAAAAAACACTAGGTTTTTTCTGAAAACCGGGAGAAATCTAATAAAGGTAAGAGTACTATTAGAAAAGTTTTAACAGATGATAATCAGGAGATTATTGATATAAATGCTATTTCAAAAGAAAATTAAATCATTTTATACTAAGATGTATGCAGAGAAAGAAGTTTTGACATGGGTTCAGAAGAGGACGAGTGTTTTTTCAATAATATCCATAAGTTGAATAGTGATGATAAAATTCGTTGTGAAGGTTTATTAAATATAATGAGGTTTGAAATTTTGAATCATGCCAAATGTGGTAAATCAACTGGGAATGAGGGTTAACCGTTCCAATTTATTAAGACATTTTGGAATCTGTGCGTAATTGGTGGTTAGATAGTAGTTGAATGTACTTATGAAAGGGGTGAGATAGCAATTCACAAAAAGCCAAAGGCATATTACTTGTTTATTGAAAAAGCTATAAGGATAAGCGAAACAAAATATTTCTAGCTATCGTGCCCAATTTACGTTACTAAATTGAATTAATCGCTTCTAAACTTATTGCTAATAGAATTGCTAGGGTTATTCCAAATTTGATAGGTAAAGAACAAAGTGCTTTTGTTGCTGGCCGATACATCGGCGGATTCAGTCAGAACGTTGCAGACGTCATGAATTGTACTAGTGATGAAAATATTTCTGGTATCCTTGTATGTATCGACTTTGAAAGGCATTATGATTCTATGGACCACCGTTTGTTCAAAATTTTAGTAGTTAGTAATTTTGGTAGTTCGATTCAACGGTGGATTTAAAACTTTTATAAAAACCTCATAGCTTGTGTTTTAAATAATGGGTTTTTACTGGCTTTTTGATATGGGAGGCGTCTCCGACCAAGGCGACCCTTAAGTTGTCAGCTGTTTAATTTGGCAATTGACGATTTTATGTATTTTATTCGTAATAATCCTTTCAAATTCAAGGTATTCCAATCCACGAACAAGAGATTAATAATTGGCTATGTTATGCAGTGATATGTGTGTCTACAAAAAAAGGAACATTGCTCAGGTAAAAGCCTGTTTGATGGCATCTTAATAAATTTTATAAAGTTCTTGTCAGAAGTCATAAGACAAAAACGAGGCTATGTGGTTGGGTTATGTGGCAGGAATAGCATGATAAAACCTTCTTGAAGGTTTGCTGGGTAAATAAGGTCAAGATTCTTGGAATCTACTTTACGTATGAAGAAAAAGAAATGTAGACCTCAATTATGAAGAGAAGGTTAGCTCCTTGAAAAGTACTTTGGGTATGTGGAAACAAAGGAATCTGACAGTGATGGGCCGTATTACCGTTGTCTAAAACATTTGGCCTCTCAAAATTCTTAGATACTTCCTCACGTGATCTCCATGCCTATCTCAGTTCAAAAGAAAATTGCAAGAGATTATGGTTCCAGTTATATTTGGAATGGTACGGCTGAATAACGTTAAGGGACGGTTTTGTGTTTACCGTTACGCGTTTGGGGGGGGCTTAAAAAGGTAGTATTAAGGCTAGTAGGTACAAAACTAAATATATTATTGTGGTTAAAAAGGTTGATCCTCCCTTATGAGGCTGACTGGAAAAAGGATCTTGTAAACTATTTTAAAGGGCCAGTTGGTGGTATTAAAAGTTATTTTGTGATTTTGTGTTGTTAAGAATGACCCTGCTTTATCACACAAGTTTTATAGACACTGCTTGAGCATTTCGGGCTAATATCTAAGGAGTTTAGGAATCCTACTACGATTGAAGAGGTCTTAATCAGGTTATTGGAATAACAAAAATATTTTAATTGGCTCAAAAGTCTGTTACTATTCAAAGTTTGAGGCTCAGGCAGGATTTCATACTATAGATGCTTTATTGATGATCAAGGCATTTCAAAAGCATTTACTCCCAGGGTGGTTTTAGGGGTACTGATTTTATGAAGTGGTATGGAATTAATTCATGTATTACCAACAAGGAGTGGCGTAACACTGTTAGGAATTTTAATAAGGCTTTGGATAAAGAGTGATGTTTTGACAAAACAACTCATTGGTTGTTTGTAACATTAAAGGTGGTTTGATCGAATTGGCAAAAAAAATCCTCGAAGTCCAATGATATAAACCTTTTAGTTGGTAACGTTTAAAGAAAATATGTTAGTAAATTGTATTCTTACAACTTTACACATGGGTTTGAATGATAATGAGTTAAAGATGTGTTTTTATGCCCCTTTTTCTACTATTGTAGTGAACAGAGTGTTTCAGTATATGATCACTCATAGTTTTCTTACAACAGTTGGCTGTATAGAATCCATAAAATGACAGTCTTTGTGTTTTGCTGTGTAATGATATAATTGAAACCAATCAAATCAATTAGGGTAACTTGTTCAGGTTCAAATTAAATTTGAAATACATTATGTATATGATAACATTTTGCCAAACCGTAGTGCATTTTAATTAAAGTTATGGATCATTGAAAGAGTTAGAGAATTGGAGCTAGTTCAATCAGATATTAATCTTGCCTAGGAATATCTTTATAGTGTAAAGTGCTATAATTCCAACTTCTTATAATGAGTTTAAAAACATCATTGCGGATGATGAATGTAAAAAAAAAAAGATTGGCCGAGAAGTAGGATAAGTTGGACGTTCATTTGAAGTGAACCCTTACTGACTAGAGCTATAACTCCCTAATTGTATTGTAGTATGTTTGCATGTTAGACCCAACGTGTGGTCTTTAATAAGGCATGCCAACATTATGCAATACACTGTAGATGCACGGCAGTTGAGTTGTATCAGGGTTTTAGCCAGGTCAAAGTCAGTTGCTGGGTATAGGGTTAATCGATTACCGGTGTACGTGATAGTTGGCTGGGTAATCTTCTTGATTGCGGGAAATTCTGTGTTTTTCGTGGACTTTATTGAGATTTGTGCCGGTCGGTTGTTGGTCGGTTGTTTTCTTTGTTTGGAACGAGCAAGAGCAAATTTTGTTTTGTAATATTATGGACCACATGGCTTGCTTTTTTTTTCATTTATCTGGATATGTCTTCATGAGTTCTTAAATCACCCTCTCTTGTTGTATGTTGCCTGTGTAATTTAGTATGTGTAGGTGTTCTAGAAATTTATTGTGTTGTTTTTTTGTATTGATTTAACATAATCGAATTTATATAATTAAAAATATTAAAAAAAAAAAAAAAAAAAAAAAAAAAAAAAAAAAAAAAACAAAAAAAAAAAAAGTCATCCAGTTCCTGGAATATCAGAGAGATGCACTTGGTAAGACGGGACAAAGCAGAGTTGATGGACGAAGTGTTGCATGATGGATCAAATTCAAAAGTAACGGTGAACCATTCTCATGCGTTAGAGAGGTGAGAGCACGGCCATGACTCTGATAATTTTACCTATAGGTATGTTTTGTTTTGTAAACAGCCAAAGGACAGGGGTCCAACTATGGCTTCCCTGGTGGTGACCATAATCAGAGGATATGGTCAGATTGAATACAAACAACTAGTGCTACGCCCTTTAAAGTATGATCTGATCACCTTAATAGCAAGTGCCATAATCCCATTTCATTTTTCAGTCTTGTCAAAGAGAATTTCACGGGTGTAGTGTCAAAAGCGGCACTAAGATCAAGGAGCGCTTTAAAAACACACCTTTTTGGTATGGATAGAGGTCATTATATCATTTTTTTTACTTTTTATATTTTTTTTACGTTTTTCTTTTTTTATTTTGAAAAGGTTATCAAAATGAGACTAGCCTAGCTGCGGATCATAAGACTGAGCAATTTTCTGTGAAACTCTGGTTGGAATCCCAAACCGGCTTTGTAGCAATACCTTTTGCTTCGGTGTGCCGTGTATATTGTACATAAGGGCTTTTAACGGACACGGTTACTATCGGATGTATATCGCCAACATCATTGTAATTAATATAGTAGATCAGGTTTTGTTTTGTAAAGCCAATAAAATAACCACTTGGACTCTTGATTTAAAACTCCAGAGAGAATCTGCATGTCAATGCAAAATTTCCATTACCAGACAATGTGATAGATTCCATACCATTGCTATTAAAGATTCTGGAAATAATATGTGGGATGCGGTCAAACCCAAAATTCGGGTTCATCCTTCAGATGTAAGACATAGTGAAATTAGCCTAGTATGAAATCTTCTATAAGAGGATCAAAGGATTACAATGATTGTACAGCTTTATTCCGTAAAAGAGTTTTTACTCTAGTCTAACTCATGAATATTTTACACCAAGGACACACCAAAATTCGAAAAAAAAAAAAAAAAAAAATGGGGGGGGGGGGGGGGGTTATTACAATGGATTTTGATAATTATTGGAAGGCAGTTGTTGAGCCCCTGCTGGGCCAGGGTGAAACTGCCAAATTATTTGAAAGGTGTGAAACAAGTTTGACTTGAAATTAATTAATATTTTTTTGCCTAAGGGGTGTGTAAAAGTTTGCCGATTAATGCTTAATAATGTACTACTTGATCAAAAAAATTTGTGCAAAGGATTAAATGATGATCGGACCATAATGCAATCAATATATCATAGATATATGTTTGTTGCGTTATAAAACACAATCTAATATACTTTCATCATGTGTTTTGAAAAATGAAAGAAATCGACTGAAAATAGGTTAGATATGCGGGTGTTTGTAAGCAACCCCTTTTTCATCTTTTTCCGCATTCCTATGGGATTTACACACATTTAAACTTGTGTTTTGTGAGATGTACAATATCGTGATGCATTTGCAACTTATAAATGTTACCTTCTTCTTAAATATACGGATTATCATCGGATTAATCAATGAATCAATGTAAAACCAATTGATATGTACAAAATCCAAACAAACCCAATCACCACCTGTTTGCAGCAGAGGGGACCACTTCCCACAAGAACCCAATACTCTTCCCATTAGGATATTGCTAAGGCTTAGGTCCCTTACTGGCATAGCCTTGTAACAGTAGTATGTTGAAAACCTTTTAATTTACACATCTCATGATTGATTGGGTGAAATTTTTGTGAACATTTAATATTCCTTTTGAGGATTAAGTAGGGGATAAAATTGATGTACGTAGCTAAGTGAATTAATGTTGGAATATTGGGTCTGTGTATCTTTGTGCACTGCTCGAGACGAACAGCGCACAAACAGATGCTTAGACCCAATTATCTAACATATTCACGCAGCTTCAGTGATAATTATCCGTCATACACTTATACACTTAGCGTGCAAATCAGTTCAAATATAAAAGTAATACTAAATTTTTCGCAGTTCTCCCTTCTTTTCTAGGTTTCACGATGCATCATCATGTTTTGCTGTTGATTTTGGGTACTGGTATGGGCGCGGTGAAGGCTGGTAAATTGTGGTTGCCAGTGGGTTCATTTGTAGGGTGGTTGTGATGCTTCTGTTCAGACCTTATCGGTCGCTCTGAGCCATTTGTTAACTGATGTTGGCTGGAATTGTATGTTGAATTGAAGCAGACGTTTCCTCCCCTGCAAGTTGTTTAGAATTGTTTGAATTGTGTCAATGATGAATTGTAATTCCGTGGCCGCATATTCATAAGGCGAATGCAGTTTTTTTAGGGTTGACTGTTGACTGAATAAGTTGGATGCATCTCTCATCTTATCTATCTTCCAATCATTACACATCCACTCAGTATAGAGTGGAATGTTTGTACTAATCCAATCAATTTATTTACGATTTACATTAATCATATTTTGTTGTAAAGAGTTAGAGTTCGTGGACCCATAAGCGTTTAGGATACTCCTTTTTTGTGTTGAGGTTTTGAAGTATGGATTTGTGCTGCATAATGAAGTTGAATGTTGCAATTTTAGTGTGTGCACCATTGCCACTGTGTAGCGGTAGTGTTTAAGGGCAGGCCGGTGCAGTTTGGTGTTAATTTCAGCAAATATTCCGGTTAAGATGTCTAAATTAGAAGCCCCAAACACGGAATCAACACCAGCATATACCTTAAAATATACCCTTAAAAAATCGTGGCAGCGTGGTTTCAATGAATTGAAGTTACTATTCTAGTTTGCAATTTTGCATTTAAAAGTTATTCAAACATGAGATAAGGTTTCAAGTAAAATGAAATTTCTTGACCGGGTTCTCCGCGACCTGCCCCAAGCTTAGCCGGCCGTATGATATGCAAGTCTGTAGGGTAGAGGACGCGTAAGTCTAACTCGAGGCGTGCACAGAAAATGGTGTTCTGCAATACAGTAATCCCACACTACATTCTCTGATTTTAAAGCTTCATTTTGATGTGAAATTTCAGTTTTGTGGCGAAAGCAGTAGGAGAAAGTATACAAAAGCTTACCAGCCATTGAGCCACGTGGAGCATGGCTGACCTTGCTCTAGTCTAGGGCAGAGTATGGCTTGGAGCTGCTTGGTTTGATCCCCAGTAGTTTCCATGCGTGCACAAAAACATGTCCCACCATATTCACCATAGGCTACTCTTATAAGAAAGCGTGTTCATTTGCAACAGCGGTGGGCATACTTTACACTGTGTTATTATATTGACATTTTAATTAAAATGATAGGCCATAAATTCGACTTTACGTTTTAATGTGCACTTTTGTTGAAAAAGCGGGATGAAATTTCGCATTAAAATTCACTTTAATAACAGATTTAAAGGAAGAACGAGACAACCAAGTCAGGTCTTTGCGGGTTTCTGCATTTTTGGACCTGTACTAGTAAATATAACCTCTATGTAATCGATGTAAACCCGTCGAGAAATAAGTGGTGGTAAGCATATCAATACTTAACGGAAAATCTTTTGATCAAATTGCCTGAAAGTCCTTAAATTTTGACAAGGAAAATCCTAAAAAGGGTTGGGGAAATTTGTCAATAATAATAATCTATTTTTGAGCAAGGTAATTTCCCTCAAAATGGCCTGAAACTTAAGAAACTTAAAAGCGAAAAAGTTCGTTAAAACCCGACTTTTAAGGCCTGGCAGTTTTTTCTGATACCAGTTTGTGATGTCCCTTCTGATACCTTTTTACCTGTACAACTAAGCATTAATGTATTACTAGAGACTGGTAAAGATTATTTAGGTTGCTGCATTGCAGTGGTTCATGGAGTGTGAATGTGAGGTTGACTGTTAAAGGGATTTATTGGTATGAATCTATCGGCACATAATGAAATATCCCTAAATATGACGTACCAGATGGTTTGCATGGTCATTGGAGTATTCCTTGCGAAGAAAACACCATTTTCACGCTTAACTTTCGAAGCAGTAGACGATTAAGGAAGCCGCCACGTTTATTATTTACGCTATCGTTTTGCCACAAGCCATGTTTAGTCTTTCACACCAATTGAAAGATGATCGGTGGTTAGTCAAGTTCTGTCCTGTATGAAAGACTACCGTGTTTACTTTTAACATTGAAATTAAAAACACAGCTTAAATTTAACGTTTTCCTTTAAAATATATAAATTTATCAAAAATGGCATACATTTGTGCCTAATTTTTATAAAATGAGCCTGGGATTCTTGAGAAATATAGTTTTTAAAATAAAAATTGGAAACTCTACATCATACAAAGAAGCGCTACTCAGTACATTGAAAAGTACGTAGATTGCTGAACTGCGCATTAGTGGGTTCGAACACTGATCTCTATATACAATGGATTGGAAACCTGGGCTTCGTAATTGAAGCACTGATGGCCATATTGGTCATCCAAAAGGAGCCCAAGCAGGTGGTTAAGAGCCGGTCATTTATACAAAATTGTTCCCATTGAAATGTGGATAAGTGACATAACAGACTACAGATTCATTCAAGCCAATTCAGTGAGCTCATTGTATTTGCGTGTATGGGATGGCATGTCTCTAAAACGTGCACCCGGGATACAACTTCTGTTAAGGTATAGTCACACAGAAGACAGCTCCCGACCCAACCACTTCCCGACTACACAAGATCGCATTTTTTTCAAAATCGGCTACAGTCTTGTTCAAACTTGCAAAATTTACAATTTTTATCCCGACCAGAGATGATTAGTCTGCGAGTATCCCCGTCGTCAAGGAGACAAGGGATGCTGAAATGCCGAGAAGTAGGCGACAGCATCATGGAATCAACAAGATTCAGCATGTTTAATTGGCGACGCCACTTGTTCAGTCCCTGATTAGTCGCCAACCTTGAAACGACGGCACATGTTGTGACATATCGCTGGCAAGACTGCTCGTCGAATGGTCGCCGAGTTGTTGATGCCAAGAAAGGTACCGTCACATGAAGACAACCCGCGACGCGACCCAACCTCTTCCCAACTACACAAGACCACATTTCTTTCAAAATTGGCTGCAGTCTTGTTCAAATTACAAGACAAGAGATGCTCAATCGCCGAGCAGCAGGCGATCAAGCATGTCACTTGTTCAGTTCTCAATCAGTCGCAGACCTTAACACGACAGCACAAGTTGCTGTCAAGACTGCAAGTCGGCGACTTATCTTCTGTAGTCGCCGAGTTTAGTCGCCGATAACATGTCCAGTTGGCTTGTATTTTCTCTCCCGCTTGGAGCAAACGCATTGCCAACCACTTCCCAACTGCACACAACCACTCATGATGCCCACCAACTCATCGGCTACCTCTTCCAAACCGCTCATGTGTTCAAGCCGACCTTCCCGATTCCAAAACCCGCCACAATTTTTTTAAGCTGCAAGAAAAAATCGTGGCGGGTTTTTTCAAATTTGTCACGTGCTCCCAACCACACAAGACTGCAGAAGACTGTCCCAGACTTGGCCAAAACTGCACCTGAAAAAGGAAAATTACTCTAAGATTTTCGAAAAATGGCCAATCGGCACCAGTCTTGAGCAGTCTGGAAGCGTTTTTCTAGCAAGTAATGGGTAAGACTACAGATGACTACAGGTACAGACCAGGCCCAGACCTTGCCAAAACTACACATGAAAAAGAAAAACTGCTCACGATTTTCGAAAATTGGCCAATCGGCACCAGTCTGGAGCAGTGTGGAAGTGGTTTTCTAGCAAAAAATTGGCTGTGTGACTGAGCCTTTAAACAGGTGTCTCTGGAATGGTATTGTGTTCGGTAGACCAAGATGCCCGTCCGTTGCTCCATTCATCTAATATACAATTATTGTTGTGTAGCCAATCCATTGTATAGAGATCAGTGGTTACAGTGCGACTGCGATAAAACTATAAATATTACGCGACCCCTTTTCAAATGTCCACGTTTTCATGGATTGTTAGTGTTTAGGCCAACTAAAACCTTTGTACGATATCTAAAACACCCCTCTTAACATTTTTCTCAAATCACTGAGGTTTTAAAAAGTGTAGTTTTTTTTTGTAATAAAAAATTCTAAACGAACTTCGCTCCTATCATTTGTGTGCTCAACGAAGTTCACGTATGAGGCTTGTGGCAAACTTGAACATGATATATGCGCATATGGGATATATTTTCGCTGGCTTCTGTTTCGGTATTGCATGCGGCGTTGTAAATATACCACAGGGA
Source organism: Ophioderma brevispina (assembly GCA_023653785.1). Lineage (NCBI taxonomy): Eukaryota > Metazoa > Echinodermata > Ophiuroidea > Amphilepidida > Ophiodermatidae > Ophioderma > Ophioderma brevispina. The sequence goes on from JAMKCH010070941.1 coordinate 82,961, forward strand.
ATAAAACATGGTAACTTCCATGATTGCTGTACAGTTGTGTACATTTGTCGGAATAAATCTGGATTTTTTCGCAAGGAATACTCCAATGGCCATGAAAATCATCTGGTACGTTTTATTGAGGGATATTTCATTATATATGTGCGGATAGATTCATACCAATAAATCACTTTAAGTGTGCATTGGCTGATTACCTTCAGCTTCACACCTAAGAACCACTGACCCACATTTCATATGCGGTGTGCACGGATTGACCTCTAATGATCCTTATATGCAGGCACGTAGCCAGCCCGGTGGTTCCGAGGGCAGAGGCGGACTGGGTAGTAAATCCGGACGTGGAAAAATGGACTTGTCCGGCCCATGAGCATATTGTGAACATCATAGGACCTATGTGCTATAAAACAAACACAAACAAACAAACTAACAAACAGAACAACAACAATCGTGCAAACCAATAAAACAACTAGAAATTGTCGGTTCTCAGATTTCGAGCTCTCTCTATTTATATACCCGTGGGCCGCCTTCAACCACTGAATGGTTTCGTTTCGTTTTGGATTCGTTATAATCTGGAAATTCAGAGCTAAATGTTATTGCCCATGAAGTTGCAAAGATTACAAGTGTTATCACCATCCCGATCTAGTGTCCTTGTTCACTAATAAATAAGCCTCGAGCTTCCAGTGGCGGCGCAAGACCTCATTTTCTGGGGAGGGCTAAATATCAAAAATATGGAGATTTTGAACCAATTTTTGCCCCAAATCACTGATTTTTGCCAAAAGTTTGTGATTTTTGACCCCAAATCACTAAATTTTGCCTAAAATCCCTCATTTTTCTTTCGGCGGGGGGGGGGGGGGATGCGCCCATGACACCGCCACTGCGAGCTTCTACTGTGAGTTCAACTAACTTTGACCATATATTTCTTAATTTATTAGAAAATGAAACAAAGATGAACAAAAGGCATGAAAGAAATGTTGTATGGCAAGCTGTGATCTAACATCTGTGCAGAACCAAGACCCATAACTTATTGGTGAACCTCATTTCTATTCAATTCATCACGTTGTTATAGAGGAAAACAAAAATGGTATCCAGCGACCAATATGCAAGACATACAATATGGTTACTATAAAACCAATTGGCACTTTATCAGAGCCATCCTCAATACTTTAATTAGTTTTGTATGTAATTTTGAGAGGTCACTGCACCCTCACGCCTTGCATTTAGCAGTGACCTCGTTCATCACTGGTACAGCATGCAGTCTCTTTGTAATCCAGTTGCTTTTTTACACGATACAGTTCTGTTAAATATTATTTTCCCTTTTATGCATAGCCATAGTGATTTATTTTCAGTTTCTCTTAAGTTATAATGATGCTTTATAATTTACACTTATTCATGAGGATTTTTTTCTTAATCCTATTGTTATTTTTTTCATTGTACTATATCATTCATATTAATTATCATCATGTTGCTGTATTTTGTGAAGAACAAAATAAATGATTGATTAGTGATTAGTGATTACTTTACTATCAAAACCAATTGGTACTTTATCAGAGCAATTCTCAATACTTTACTATCGTTTGCTCGTGCAGCTATGATAAGCCCTTTTGAAAAGTGGTGGGACCAGAACCCTCCACTTTCAAAAAGTGGAGGGGCCATGGCCCCTTGCTCGCCCCACACCCGTTCCGCCGCCGCTGACTGCGACCAACTGAAGCCCTCACCGTTTCCACTAATAATAAAACGTATGAAGGGATTCAAACCATTTTAAGACAAACTTGCTAGATAGATAGAGAAGTCCAACTCTCTACCGTACATTTACGGGGCTGCCACCGGCCTAATGCTTGTAACGTTCTTCGATCAGGCCCGTCGCCATGGGGGTGTGGGGGTGAAACACCCCAGTGAAAAAGATAAAGGAAAGAAAAGCGAGAAGAGAAAAAGAAAACATGAGGATAATAGAGGCGAAAGAAAGATAAAGGGGAAGAAAAGGAAAAAGAAAACTGAAATAGTAGAAATACGAAGAGAACCGCATCAAATGCATAAGACTGTATAGCATACACTCAAATAGGAGAAATAGCTAATTGGTAGAAGACCAGTGCTGTCACCTTCGGAGCCTAGTTTTATTCGTTTTAAGATAAGCACTCCTGAAATATATCTCCCTCTAATGAAGGTGACTTAGTAGGGAAATTTCACCCTATGCAGTATCTCTTTGTCTAGATTAGTGCGTTCTGAGGTCTTTGGGCTTTGGACCAGACTTTGGCGGGCTAAACCTGCCATCCTGATATAGTCACAAAAATTGATGTAATAAATAGTGAACTACAAGAGATTAGCAACTGGTTCAGGGCAAATAAATTATCGGTCAATGCGAGCAAAACCAATTATATGCTGTTGGGATCTCCTTATATAACTTCTAAATATTCCAGACAAGAACTGAAAGACAATGATTGGCAAGACAAAACTGGGGTTAATGCTACAAAATATTTTAATGTTGTACTTGATAATGTGATATTGGAGAGAGTTTACGAAACAAAATTCTTGGGAGTTATTATCGATGAACATCTTACGTGGAAAAATCACATTGATCAAATATCAAAAAATATTTCTAGAAATGTTGGTTTACTCTCCAAACTAAAACACTTTGTACCTGAACATGTATTATACTCTTTATATTGTACGCTAGTATTACCTTACATAAATTATGGTATCTTAACATGGGGTAGTTCTAATAAGATTTATTTAGATAAAATATTTAAGTTGCAAAAATGGGCTGTAAGGACGATTTCAAATAGTCATTATAGATGCCATTATTTTCAAAATTCATTTTGTTGAACGTATTTGATACATATAAGCTGGAACTTGCAGTGTTTACGTACAAACACTATACTAGCCAATTACCAAAGCCTTTTGAGAATTACTTTGTAAAACATGCCCAAATACATAAATACCATACAAGAAATGCCCACAACTATAGTATTAATAATAAGAAGAAAATGTTTTCCGATCGCGCTGTGAGAAATTCTGGACCAAAATTATGGAATTCATTGGACAATAATACCAAGACATGTAAAAATATCAAGTGTTTTAGAAATCATTTCAAATCTCTACTTGTAGCTGACTATGAATGAGTTTTGTTGGGGCATGTCTTGTTTTGTGTATGTGTATGTGATAATGTGTGTCTTTGTTTGGTTTGTATGAAACTTAGGTTTAGGGGATGATCACATCTGGCCTTATTGGTCTTTCGATCATCTCCTCAATATCATTGTCCTTTTGTGTCTTTGTAAGATTTATACGATGATATTGAAATAAAGTTGATTGATTGATTGATACCTGGTTTTGTGAGCGCTCAACCATTCCACTTCCCTCAGAGCATATTGCTGGAGTTGCTTGTAGCATCATCTGTCTGAATGCTTTTGAGCTTCTGCTGAGCCAGATGACATAGCTCACTCTGAGTGCAATTTTGGCTGCTGTATCGGTTTTAGCCTTTCTCTTTCCTTTAGGAATGCCCAAGGATGCCAGGCATTTGGTGACTGATGTATTGCAGAAACCTCTGCTTCCTACTTCTATTGGAAAGTAGTATGTAGCCCATCCTCTGCTTTCACAGTCAGCCACTAGATCTTGGGATTTGCACTTCTTTCTTGCATATGCAATTAATGACATCTTTTATGCTTATCTAGGTTTTGTGGCCCACCTAGTTTGGGTGTAGTATCGATTTTGATACCAGATGAAAGGCCGTATTTTTTTCATTGTAGTCCTGAAATTTGAGCCCTCAAATCGATTTCATTCCAAAAAAAACCACCAAACAAAAAAACAACCGTTTTAATGGTTAACCATCAATATTAGCACAGTATTGAATAGGGCTTTGCATCTACCATCAAAACCGCAAGTTTGTTTCCCACGGTACTTGATGGGAATTGCCAGGCTCTCGTGGGCCATTCTCCGATAAATTGTTCAAGTTTGATATCCAAAATGACCAAATATCAACTTTAAGGAATTCCTGAAAATCATTGAAAATCGTGAACTTTAATATTCTCAGAACACGGAACAATGCATGGGTGATCTTAAAAAAATATCCGATTTTTAATATATTGCCTAACGTTAAAGTAACGTATCTGGGTAACGTATCTGGCTGGCCTTTTTCTTAGTCGCGCTGTTTTTCTTGATGAAAGTACGTGCTTCACCGACTATATACTTCATACTAAAGCATGGTTTAGTATTCGACTTTATGTATATATAGCGTATATAGCAGGAGGGAGGTAACGTATCTTGCGCAGTATGAAGATAACATGAGGGATTTCTTTCATTACTAGGGCTGGAAATTGTTATTTTGAAACCAGATTTTTATGCAAAACATGTATAATATAACATTGACATCTTCTCGATTTATCACATATTGGAACATTGGTATTCGGTTATTTTTAGCAATTCTGTATCCATTCGAATTATGGTAACGTATCTGGCTGCAATATTGGCGACATGCTCTCACAGAACTCTTGCGAAACTTTAATAATCCAATATTATCATGTTTTGAAAATAATTAGGGCATAATAGAGGCTGATAAAAATGCAATGTGATCTGTGATATGCGCTCTTGTGTAACGAGCAGGGACACATTTTAAAGAACGGATTTGGGCTTGCGACATGGCGAAAAGCAGGAATTATGCATCTTTAGCCTTATTGCTTGATACATTCTCTTCCGGTTACAACTTCTAGTCTGGGTCATTTTGAAAAACATAACTCCTAAGTATCATTTATATTAATAAACATTCATTCTTAACGACCAAAAACAAGCTTTAAACTGTGCATGACTGTCAGCGACACTAAAAACGACTTTTGAACACTTTATCGGAGAATGGACCTCATATCAAGTAGAGAACACAATACACATAAATCGGAACAAGCACCTTTAAACCAAAAAATTATAGGGGCTTCGCCCCCTGGACCCCACCAGGGGCCCTAAGGCGGGCCACTGGACCTCACCCTTTTTCTGTCGCTTCACATGCGGCACTGCCCCCCATATCAACTCCTAGCTGCGCCTTTGGCTCTCATTATGCCAATCATAGACCTTTGTCTCTCATTTACAGTCCAGGACAAAATGTCTAGCGACAGCCCTCTCTTAGATATCCATGAAAGTCCAGCAAAATCGTAAAGACTTCAGCCTACTCTTTAAACCCACCTCAAAAGGTTTTATCTTCGTTGGCTACAAGGAGCTGCTGCCGCCCCAAAACTTAATTTACTTTTACCACGGTTATCCTGAAAAGCAGCTGAAATTGCTTCGTACTCATAAATTCTTTTACTATATAGGCCTACACCTTTTTATGTCTTCTTTCCAATTCATCTTTTATTTTTTTTCTGTTTTATTTCTCTTTCTCTTTTTACTCCACCGGCCCAAAGTGGCCCAATTTCAAGCGGCCCATGTGGAAAATTCCACAGCAGGTCTATGGTCAGTCCGCCTATTTCCGAGGGGGCAATTTCCCGCCAATTCCCGGTAGGTGCAACAAATGTCCCGATCACAAGCAAAAATTTCCCGGTCGCAGGGCAAAAGAATCCGAAAAATCCGAATATCCATGTTTTATTTCCCGATTTCCCCTCAATTTTTTTTTCTGAGTGGCACTCTGCCGCCCTTTTCCCCACCTGGCTACGCCACTGCTTATATGACCTTTGACCCCCATTTGTTAAAATCTATAAAACACTTCTGCAAAGAAAATGCCCGGAAAATGCTACAAATTAACAGAAAAGAACTGGTCCAGGACTTATACGGGTATACACAGATTGACCTTTAGTGATCCATGTGATATTTGGTGACATTTGACCTATAGTGACCCCATGTGCTCTTTTGACCTCTAAATGACCTAATATGAACCTTTGATCCATTTGGTTAACTTTCTGCAAATAAAAAATATTAAGTTTCTGCAATTGGTGCTTGTAACACCAAAACCTCGCACAACAAGAACGGCGATGAAGACTCATGGAGTATTACACAGCATCGACCACCTCTAATGACTTGCCTGACCTTGGACCCATTTTGTCAAAAGTTAACATTATTTCTCCAAATAAGTGGTATAGCTACCAAACTTGCTAAAGAGAACCAATGGCCAAAGGACTCATGGGCTCTTTAAGTCAATTGACCTTTAATTACTCTACATGACTTGACCCTTTTTGTTCAAATCTATAAACAATATTTTCTTCTGCACAAATAAAAAATTTCCATCAACCTAGCTTTCTTAAAAACCCACTGTAAAGGACTCATATAGGGTTTAGACTCTACTGGAACCCGTTGTTGAACTTTGACCTCATTTTGTCTAAATCAATTTCGACTATTGCAAATTAAAGTTGCTGTGACCACCAAACTTGTCAAAGTCTGTGGTTGGGTACAACAGATTGACCTCACGGCCTATAGTGACTTTGACCTCATTTTATTTTTAAAATATATAAAAAAATATTTTTCTTCAAATAAACTATAACTGCCAAATTTGCTTTAAAGAGACACTGGAAATTTGAAAAATAGTGCGGCCCTCAAGATTTTTCACAATCGAATTTTGCATGGCTGTAAGGCTTTTATATACTAGTACAAAAGCCCTCACCCGAAATGATAAAGGACCAAATCAGATTCGTATGGGGAAACACGAACGATTTAAAATTTACCGTCGCCGGCGACTAGGTTAATTCAGCAGACGACGAAAATGGGCGTTTAAACACAAGAAAACGCACGCGTATGCATGTTTCCCACGCTATGCACACTGTTGATTGGTCTATAACCTTTGTGCGTGTTATTAATCAGTGAGTACGAGTCAAAAAAAATATTCATGTAATAGACACATGTTGATTAAAGTTAGGGGAAAACTAAAAGTTGGCCTAAAATTACCTGGATGTCTTTATCCTATCTCAATGTCCTTATCTGTTTGGGGTATGTTTATTGTATTTTATTGTGACCAAAATATACTCTGGTCTTACCAAGGGCCAAGGACTATCATTTGAGAGCAAATTGAAGAAATTTCATATTTTGTGAAAATGTGCCAGTGCCGCTTAAAGAAACACTGGCCCAACACTCACAGGGTACGTGCCAACTGACCTCTGCTCCCCTACATGACTTCATATGCGGTATGCACAGATTGATATTTAATGGACCCCTATGTGACATGTGACCCCCATTTTGACAAATATATACATTTATGCAAATAAAAATGCTGTTGGAAAACGTCAACCTAATCAAAAGAAGCACTGGCCAAGACTTAAAACGGGATGTACACAGATTGAACTTTAATGACCCAACATGACCTTTGTGATCCATTATGCTTAAAAATCTATGACCACTAAACTTGCTCAAAAAGAACTGGGATGTGGCTCATATAGAGTGTGCACCGATTGGCCTAAAGGACCATACCTGACATTTGCCCCATTGGTGAGAAGATAACAATATTGTTCTGCAAATCAAGCTATATAATCCACAAAACCTTGTCATAAGAACCAACTGACCCAAGATTGTGGGTTATATTTTATTGACCTCTACTGACCTTATGTAAAACTTCCAGCCTATTTGAAAAAAAATCTGTAAACACACCATTTATTTTGCAAATAAGTGCTATAATCAACAAAACTTGCACAAAAAATGCTATATCACTTACAAACAACCCCAAATACTCGCACACCCCATCCCAACAACCAACCCAATCCCCGAACCAACATGATGGGCAGAAAGAATTGGTTAGTGATCACTTGTTATGTCTGTATAATTGCTTATATTTTAATAGATGATGTGATATATTAATTTTATATTATGTATATATTTCGTTAACAATTAATTCACGGCAAATGAAGGAGAGGGATGCAGGAGATCCATATTCACTTGAAAACAACTACTTCCCTTGTTAATTTCTTGAACAATTAAAACACAAATTAATTCTCAGTCATTCAACGAAGTGTAAATCTAAAAATTAATTGATTATTTTCTTATCAATCAATATTAAACGATATGCATCATTGAGCAGTTATGAAACGAAATTTATCTGACCCAGTTTTTCCTGCTTCATGGTAGCAAGCCTTAACTTTAGACCCAATATATTGTAGGCCAAGATTTTCCCTGCTACTCCATAAATTTCAATGAAACTATTTTTAGCCAGATTTGATTCTGGGTACAGCGGTCCACCAGTCACTAGAGCTTGTCCTGTAACTCCCGAGTCAACCCTACCCTGACTTTGGGTTCAGGTTATTTTAGGAATTATTAAGCAGTTTGCTCCTCCCTGCTGGCTATAGTTTGCCTGGCTTGTGGACTATGGTCTGCCCACCACAGAGCCTAAGCCCTGACTGACCATGTTTTCTAAAATCTGTAAAACCCCATTTATTTTGCAAATAAGTGCTATAATCACCAAACTTGCACAAAAAATGCTATATCACTTATAAACAACACCAAATTATACTCGCACACCCCGTCCCAACAACAACCCAATCCATGAACCAACATGATGGGCAGAAGAATTGGTTAGTGATCCACTTGTTATGTCTTACTACTTGTTATATTTTAATAAAGATGATGATATATTAATTTATGATATTATTAAGCAGTTTGCTCCTCCCTGCTGGCTATAGTTTGCCTGGCTTGTGGGCTATGGTCTGCCCACCACAGGGCCTAAGCCCTGACTGACCATGTTTTCTAAACATCTCCAGAAGTAACATCAAAGCAAGATCAAATACACACTGCCTAAACATGATTGGCTAAATGTTTTGATGTCTACAAATCTACAGCTCTCATTGGCTGACCATCAATATTGGAACAATATGCTAATTAGTCAGTAATCAGCTGATCAACAGAAAACAAGTGTTTACTATGAGAAAATACAGGCTACAAAATTTAGAGATTTCTACATTCCTCAAGTTATTCTATTCCTTAACAAATAAAACAAATGTTATATTTATTAACATTTACATCAAATTTACAACCTTCACAGGCATTTTACTTTGCAAAGAATCCAACATTTTTACGAAAATTATGACATTTTTAGAGAAATCAATTTCTAGAAATGCTAATCACTAACTAGGAAAACATCAGAAATGGTTATTTTCGGTAGTGAAAACAACACTTTAAACATCTTATTTCCATCAAAATCTTATTGTCTAGGAAGTATATGTCAATCTAGACATTGCAGACAGCTGGAGATATTATATCTCAACAATGCATGGAGCATAAAAACTGAGTTAAGGTAGCAAAACAGGACAGTAAACTGGCACAAAAAGTTTGTTAATTTGGTAATCACGGCAGAATGTGACATTTTAAAAAAAATAAATGACCAAATGATCGCAGCTTGACATAACAGTGATCTTAACAATCTGCATTATCTATAAAAGTTTCAAAATGCAACATCATCAAGAACAACCAAAGTACTACAGGCCTAGCCTATACTTAGGCCTAGACTAAGTTTAGTAGACAAATACAAAATAGCTAGGTGTCTCATTACAATACTATAATTTTATTTGTTTTGGAGCCATTTTAGAACTATTTTTCTCAAGTCAGTTTCTTGCATAATATAATGTTGGATGGCTCTTTTGGTTGATAACAGAAAGTATTGCTCTTGCCAAGAAAATATCATGCTTGTCTTTGACTTACCTTATATTTGATCTCAGACCTCAAGCCAACCAATATCATATAATTATAATGAGCACATACCTAGTGGTTTCATGGAAAAACAGAAAACAAAAATTTGCGCAAGTGTGTAATCCATTATTATTGGATATCATACACCTTCATATGTAACACTTTCATAACATGTTTCCTATGCCGTGTATGATGCTTCTGTGCTAGCATGCTGGCCTGTGAACTAAATAAGCTACAGGAAGGCTAACCTGTGGTCATTGGTGGTGCCACTATCCATCAGGTGCAAAAGAGTTTCTGAAAATGTCTCATTTTTAGCTCAGCATACATAGTATGCAGAGCTTATGTCATGGCAAAATGTTGATTCTGTCTATCCATCTATTATATGTTCACCGTGACAAGTTTACCAAAATGTGTCTTGTTGCCAAACACTAAGGCCTATTGCAGTGAAAATAGGGCAGAAGAACCATTCACCCAAGACCCATATGGGGTGTGCACAGATTTGGGTCAAAGGTCATGTGGGGAAATTAAAGGGGCATTCTTTAAAAATCTATAAATTGTAGAGCGAGATTTTTAAATGGAGTTCTTGTTTATTATCTGGCCTCTCAGACTCGGATGCACTCAAAAGTCCATTGGAGCATCGGTATATTATATAGGTTTGCATACATCTGGGTGCTGTCACTTGTGATTTTGTATAAGACTAGTTGACACTCTGTTATGTTTTTTGGGAAAAGCATAAAGGCAAAGCATAACAGTCCTCTATCGGAAAAATACCGATGCGGTAAGCGACAAAATGAATGTGGAAATTGAATTTCCAAGCTGTGAAGAAAAGGAGTAAAGGAGAGTAAGTGAGAAAAGGACAGGTTTCAATGGCATTGGCTGGAAGATAATGGCGATAACTTGGCAGTTTACATCAGGAAGATAACCTCACCGGGCAGGCCTCGTCTACAAAAGGGGGTGGTTACTATCCCCTTCAGGTTTTGTCCCCGGTTTGCTAAAACCTCCTTTTTTGTGCCAAATTATATACCGTAATTATCAATGGAAAGAAGAAACTCTAAGCTATCCTGCGGTAGCAAGTTTATGGGAATCGGATGTTCAGCAATGAAAATCACGGGGGGGGGGGGGGGGGGGGGGGGTAACCACCTCCTTCAAGAGTTTTGTTACAAAAAATGGATGAGGTGGACGAGGGTTAAATGATGACAAGTCTTCCAAATTTTGATCTGTTTACCCTGTAATATGTTAACATGTAACATTGCATGGTTGCAACTGCGCTTGTAGCTATCACTTGATACCAAGGAAATGAACTGCAAAGCCCTCAATAATCATTCTTTTTACTTTGCCCTTTTTATATCTGAAAGTGAGATGATTTGGAGCCAGAAATAAGCCCCAATTCTTTACATTTACAGTTAATTTTCACTTCCTTGCAATGATATTTTAACTTCAGAAAGGGTCTTTCCAGTAGCTCGAAATGTGCAGAAACCCTCTGGCTTCAGGGGCTTCACCCCCTCGACCCCACTGAGGCGCTGCCCCTGGACCCCCGGCCGTAAGAGCCGATACTTCGATCGCTTCACTCCCTCCGTTCGCATTTTCAAATTTTTCCCAACTCCTATTGGCATCTCTGCACAAATCAATTGCTATAATCACTAGACTTGGTCAGAAGAACTACTGACCTAATGCCCAAGGCCCATATGGGTGTACACATATTTGGAATAAAGATCACAAGGATCGATTAAAAGGGGCATTCTTTGAAAATTTTTAAAAATTAAAATACCTCATTGTGTCAATTGCTATTATCAACAGACTTGGTCAGAAGAACTGTTGACCAAAGGCCCATATTAATGACCTGCTGAGCTACAACACCATTGGTGCTTTTGTTCAACACAGCAGTTTCATGTAGAGCTTGTAGGTCATACAGAGCTTTGTAGACCTGTGTCAATAAACTTAGGGCTAAAATTTCTGCAACTTTACAACCATACATATAGGCGAGTAGTGGAACTTCCAAAAGTGGCTTATTTTAGGAGTTTAATAGTCCCACCCTACATATACCTACATCATACATCAATGGAAAGTTTATTATGTCTACTTTTAGAATAGGCATGATGTGAAATTTCCAATGTGGGCCGAAGGTGGTTTTTGGGTCATTTTAGCCAAAAACATAAATTTTTGGGCAAAAAAAAATGATTTTTGAGATATTGGTATTTTTGACATCTATATAACATGCCCCATCTATGTAAATAGGTTTCAAACCTATATTACGTCCCAGAAGCTCCCAATAAGCTTCTAAAGTTTGTAAAATATACAGTAAGTATAGGCGATATTGGGTGAAAATATGCGTTTTTCTCAACTTCATGTTTCAAAACCTGAAAAATAGTTAAACTTTTAGCTAAGCTTTCAAAACATGCATGTTTTATTCTCCAAATTGAGCTGAAAATATATTAAGATATCATTGGCATTCAGATTAGGTGTGATGTGGAACTGCCAATTTGGGCCGAAGGTGGTTTTGGGGTCATTTTAGTCAAAAACATACATTTTTGGGTAAAAAAATGATTTTTGAGATATTGGTATTCTTTTCATCTATATAACATGCCCCATCTATGTAATTAGGTTTCAGAACTATATTGTGTCCCAAAAGCGCACAATAAGCTTCTAAAGTTTACAAAAAATACATTAAGTATAGGCGATATTGGGTGAAAATATACGTTTTTCTCAAATTCATGTTTCTAAAACCTGAAAATAGATAAACTTTTAGTTAGCATTCAACACGTCCGTGTTTTATGCTCTAAATATAGCTGAAAATACTTGAGCTTAATAAAGAACCTCTAGGCATTCAGATTAGGTATGATGTGGAACTGCCAATATGGGCCAAAGGTGGTTTTGGGGTCATTTTAGTCAAAAACATACAATTTTGGTTTTAAAAAATGATTTCTTAAAATATTGATATTTTCGACATCTATATAACATGCCCCATCTCATCTATGTAAGTAGGTTCAGAACTATTTTGTGTCCCAGAAGTTCACAATAAACTTTTAAAGTTTACAAAATATACAGTAAGTATATAGGCGATATTGAGTGAAATATACGCTTTCCTCAAATTTAGGTTTCTAAAACCTGAATAATAGTTAAACTTTAGCTGCGCATTAAAAACATCCATGTTTTATGCTCTAAATATAGCTGAAAATACTTGAAATACCATTGGCATTCAGTTTAGGTATGATGTTGACATGTCAAATTGGGCCAATTTAGTCAAAAACATGCATTTCTGCATGGGCAAAAATATGATTTTTGAGATCTGTATAACTTGTAACTTGTCCTATCTACGTAAGTAGATTTCAGAACTATGTCATACCTCGGCAGCTTAAAAAGACCCCATGTCACTGGGGAAAAGTAGTAAATCACAGTCAGTCTATGAAAATCTAAAGATACATGTATTTTAAGAAATTCAACCGTGATTCTTTGAAATTTTATGCGATTTTGAGATGATCTTGTGAAATGTCATTCAATTCTCCAAATTCCTCCAAGATTTTTTATAATTTCTCAAGACTCAATCAAACCCTACATGTGATTTTAAGGAATCCTGTGCAATTTTACAAATTCTTATGCGATTGGATGTAATATGTTGCGATTTTATGGAAACTGTGTGCAATTTAACAGAATTGTGTGCGATTTAACAAATCTTGTGCGATTTAACACAACCTTGTGTGATTTTTAACAGAATCTTTAACATAATTCTGTGCAATTTAGGAAAATCATTGGCGACTTTACAAATATTATTGCAGTTTGATTGAATTTTGTGATTTGCAGAATCTTGTGCGATTTTATGGAATATACATGTGTGATGTTTACGTTATCTTATAAAATCTTATGCAATTTTACAAAATTTTGTATGCTTTTGCAAAATAATGACAAAATACTTTTTAAAATTTGGTTAATTTTGGCATTTTCCCACTTTACCCCAGACAAGACATCCACTTGGATAAAGTGAATGCCTATAACCACTGTAACAGGAATATAATATTTTACTTGAATCAACATCTGTGGAAGTACAAAGTGTTATAGTAGAGCAGCAGCCCAGAAGGTTTTTTTTAAAAAAAAAAAAAAAAAAAAAAAATCTGAAATTGGGAAAAAAATTAAGAGAAAAATATAACTTTTGCAAATATGAATGTCTGCCGGAGACCCACTGCTGCGTGTGGCCCCAGGAGATGGGTAAAGTTACTATGGGGGTGAAGTGTGAATGAATGTCTTGAACTGCTCTAAGTCTTATGAAATATAGCTCAAGTATTCCTTAGCGTAAAAAAAAAAACCAGGAGTAAGAGTTAAAAAAGTCAATTCGGTCACATGCGCGAGGTGCCTCCTTTCCAAGATATTTGGGAAAATAGGCTAAAGGTCATTTGTTAGACTTTTTAACCCATCAATGAATTGATGGGTTATTGCGATCGAGAGCGGGGTGTTTTTTAATATGTCGGCTCTTATTTGCGCTACTTGTCGGGCATTTTATATGCATTTCTGACAAAAAGCTACCTAGTTCTAGTTGGAGTCAGACACTGGGGGTTCTCGTGTTGGGCTTGATTTTTTAAATTTCAGTGATGGAGTCAGTTTGGGTAACTTTTGTGTCTTTTGTCATGTTTTGGGCATCATTTGATGCCGTGCTTGTCGTCTTTCTTACTGAATGCTATTGGTTTATGTGTGTACTTATTAACCGGTTCTGGGGGGGTTCTTCGGGCGAAAATGAAACGGTCATCGTATTACCATATCTACCAAGGGCTTACCAGGGACTGAGGTCAAACACAAGTGTGAGTTCATTTGCGAGTTGATTTGACTTGAGTAGATTTAGTGTAAACAAACCCTGGATGAAGGTCGCCCGACTATAGAGATGATACAAAAGAAGTTGTTATACTAACTATGCATAGTGTTTACCGTATAGGAGGGATGAAAAGTTGAGTGTGTTGGTTTCGACGGCAAAGTTTAGAATTTTAAGTTTATGTATATTGGTTATATTTTTGGAGGTGTTTGAGAAAATATTTTGGTGTACACTGAGAAACCTTATCTGGTTGTCATTATTAAGTTCTTGTTGGCTGTTTTCGATACGAAGGACATTGCTGCGACAATGCATGCCATGCCCAGCGTGGCTGTTCCTCTTGTATATAGCTTCAAGTCTAAACGATGTTCCACCACGTTGACCCTTTTTACGCACCTTGAAACTGTTGAAAGCCAGTTCTGGAATTTATAAGTGGTCCTTGAAAGTTGAAGGCACTTTAATATATTAGGTTTTCTAGATATAAATATTCGATGCTATAAATATGATAAACAAGATATAATTCACTTGCGACAGCAGTGGGCATACTTCAGAATATTTTTAATAACCCTTACACTGCGATACTATATTCTATTGCGAGTTGAGATGACAAACACGCTTGCCTTTATACTTCTGACGGGTTTTAGATATTACTTTGTGTCGATGGTGCTCCACTAAATGATTGGCCTAACATTCGACTTTTACCTTTTAACGCTTTGGACCCTGACCAATTTTTGTATACGTTTGTAACACATAATTCAGTGGATATAGAGGAGGCCCTCCAAATGTTTGCAGGTGATTTGGAAAGCCATCTAAAAACACCAACAAGGCCTATAGGCTTGTTTCGACTCATTGAAATGCATTTTTCCAAATTTTGTATGCTTTTGCAAAATAAATGACAAAATGCCTTTTTTAAAATTTGGTTAATTTGGGCAGTTTTCTCCCACTTTATACCTAAACCCCCCCCAGACAAGACATCCACTTGGATAAGATTGACTGCCTATAACCCCTGTAACAGGAGTATACATTTTACTTGAATCAACATCTGTGGAAGTACAAAGTTTATAGTAGAGGCCGCACCCATAAGGTTTGATCAAACGACGAGATACCAAATTCTACAATGAAAATTACGAGAAACATAAACTTTTTGCAATGACTGTCTGCCGGAGCCCCCCCTGCCTGCGTTGGCCCCGGATCTGGGTACCGTTCTATGGGGGTGACATTTTGACTCTCTAAATCTTATGAATATACTCAAATTAAATATTCCTTAGGTAACAGGAGTAAAAAAGTCAATTTCGGGGTCACATGCGCGAGGTGCCTCCTTTCCAAGATATTGGAAAATAGGCTAAGGTCATTTGTTTAGACTTTTTAAACCCATCAAGAATTGATGGGTTATTGCGATAGAGAGCGGGTGTTTTTTTTAATAGTCGGCGCTTATTTGCGCTACTTCTACTTGTCGGGCATTTTTATGCATTTCTGACGAACTACCGTAGTCTAGTTGAGTCAGACACTGGTGGGTTCCTTTTGGGCCTTGATTTTTTAAAATTTCAGTGATGGAGTCAGTTGTTTGGGTAACGTTTGTGTTCTTTTGTCTATGTTGTTGGGCATCATTTGATGCCGTGCTTGTCGTCTTTCTTACTGAAGGCTATGGTTTAGTTGTTTACTTATTAACCTTCTGGGGGGGTTCCTTTTTCTTCGGGCAAAATGGAAACCGGTCCATCGTATTAACCTATCTACCAAGGGCTTAACCAGGGACTGAGGTCAAACACAATGTGAGTTTTCATTTGCGAGTTGATGTTGACCTTGATTGATTGAGTGTAAACAAACCCGGATGAAGTTCCGCCCGACTATGAGATGATACAGAAAGAAGTTGTTTATACTTAACTATGTCATAGTGTTATAGTGTTTACCGTATAGGAGGGATGAAAAGTTGAGTGTGTGGTTTCGACGGCAAAGTTTCGAATTTAATTTATTCTATTGGTTTATTTTTGGAGGTGTTTTGAGAAATATTTTGGTGTAACACTGAGAACCTTATTGTTTGGTCATTATTTAATTCTTGTTGTGATTTGTTTCCCTATATTTCGATACGAAGGACATTGCTGCGACAATGCAATGCCATGGCCCATGGCTTTCCTCTTGTATATAGCTTCAGTCTACACGATGTTCCATACCACAACACTTGAAACCGTTTTTTAACGCACCTTAAAACTGTTGAAAGCCAGTTCTGGAATTTATATGTCCTTTAAAGTTGAAGGCACTTTAAATATTTAGGTTTCTCAGATATCAATAGTCGATGCTATAATATGATAACAAGATATAATTCACTTGCGGCCGCGTGGTCATACTGTTCAATATGTTTACTAACCCTTAACAACTGCGGATACTATATTCTATTGCAGTTGAGATGACAAACACACGCTTGCCTTTATACTTCTTACGGTTTAGATATTACTTTGTGGTCGTTGTGCTCCACTAAATGATTGCCTAACATTTCCGACTTTACTTTTAAATTTTGAACCAGCTTTGGCACCCACATTTTGTATACGTTTGTAACACATCATTCCAGTGTATATGAGGAGGCCCTCCAAATGTTTGCAGGTGATTTGGAACAGCCGAGCTAAAAAAACCAACAAGCCTATCAGGCTTTTGCGACTCAATTGAAATTCATTTTTTGTTTTCCATGCTCTTCTGAATTTGCCCAGACAAGAAGACTTTTTTTTTAACATTTTGAAAGCAAACTTGACGGTATTTTGGGCGACTTGATCGCGGTTAGTTCTCAACGATTAATATCCTATATAAATGTTGAAATAATTGCGGTAAGCATATCAATACTAAGCGGAAATCTTGGGAACACTCTGCCAGAAATTACTTACATTTTGACTAGGACTCTATCCTAAAAATCGTTCAACTAAGAGTCTGGGAAAAGTTGTCAATAATACCCTATATTTGATGCGAGGATTTCGCCGCAAAGTGGCCTGAAAACATAACGAAAATTAAAGAGCATTTTTGTTAAAACCCTCTTGGAAGACCCGACAGTTTCTCTGCTATACCAGTATGGCATGACCTCTCTGGTATCCTTATTATGTGTGCAGCCAAGCGTCAATGTTTTGCTGTAAAGAGACTCGTATCATCGTCAGCTGCTAGCCTTACAAGAGCATTGTAAGGCAATGCCCCGTGGGTATCTGGAGTGGTGAATGTTACTGTTTTAGTGTCCATTGCCGATTACCCTCACACGTATTCAAAAGAACCACTGACCCAAGGCTCATATATTGAATTATACATAATGGCCTCTCATGACCCTATATGGCCTGGCCCCATTTTGTCAATCGACATAATAAAACACATTTGCAACTAAAATGCTATGACAAGTAAAAGGAACCACTGGCAAAGGCCTCTTCGCGTTGTGCAAAGAATGACCTATGGGGACCATGTGCCCTTTTGACCTCTAATGGCCCTAGGTGACCTTTGCCCCATTTGGTCAAAATTTATAGTACTAAAAAATCAAACTTTGTGGCTGTGGTTGTTGTCCTGGCTATCGTTTCGCCGTCCTTTTAACATACGGATCATAATTTTTTTTTTTTTGTTGGGTATGGTGGTTAGAAGCTTCAGACGTCGTAAGGTTTGTGGTCACAATTTTGAGGTCATTTTGGGGTCAAAGTCATCTAGTCGTTAATCAGGTAATCTTGGCATGCTTTACATAATGGATATGAGTTTTGGTATGGTGTTAGAGTTTGTCGTCGTACCATTTTGTGGTCACATTTTTCGAGGTGTCATTTTGGTGTCAAAGGTCCATCCAGTGGGGTCATTTTTATCCTATAATAATATATGCTATTGTCATCACGTAGCAATTAGAGTAGGAACCCCAATGTTCTCTCATAACTAGTCTCTCATGTCTTGTTCCAATTCTTTTTTGAAACTCGCAGGTATGCAATGAATGACATTTCTTTGAAAAGTTATGGTGTGGATGTTGAAATTCTGATGCAGATGTTGCTTGGGGGCATTTTTTTCGTCCCGTTTGTTGTTTTTGCCATGATTGTGGTGTTGGTAGGCAAAGATTCTGATTGTCTGTTGTCCTACAATGTAATGCATTCTGTTGAAAGCTGAAAGCCAGCTTATCATGGCCTAGATAGGCAGGCAATTGCGCCTAGTCTGATAACCACTTGGTGGTAAATTTCATGCTTATCGAGGTAGTGATAGTTTATGTTCTTGCCGAAGGTTAGTTTTACACACTTCCCAGTTGCCTGAAGATAAGTGCTATTTATGCAATCTCATGCACGAATCAAGTTCACATCATGTTCAAAAGCGCAACTATAATATATGACTTTGAACTTTAACCTTGCACTGTGCTAACTTGAACATACCGCCCAAATTCTCTCACTTTATCAACCAAATCAATCATACCATGATAAGTGGCCTTAAACCACAGCTCGCTACGAAGCCGAACCCCAGCTACAGAGAGCATCTTAGCCCGTTTAGCCCTCCCACAATGCTCATTTTTGGTACATTCACCTCAATAAGCCCATGCATGATCCCTTCATGTGATCCCACAAAAAGCCCATTTGTAAGACATAAAACTCGACACCTTTACACCCATTCCTGCACACAGAAACACTATACCTTAAAAAATTTAATAATGAAAGGTTTGTGCTCCTTAAACTTCTTTACACGGCCCTAAGTGACTGACATCTTTTAGACAGAACTATAAGGTACATGCAATTATTATGGGATTAGTTCAAACACCCCTCTGCTGACTATGAACAAGGTTAAATTCCACCACTGTTTATTTCTTGGAACTTGCATGATTACATCTCACTTGTATCTTGTCACATATTACTGAAGGTGAATTGTTTTGCTTTTTCATCTTTGTTAATGGGATAAAAGTGGGAAAACCTTTCTGGTATTATAAGAGTGGGGTAAAAATAAGCCCACTTGATGTCGCTGGTTGAATCGGTTGTAATATTAGCTATTATATTGAGATGATATTTTAAGTAAATTTTTGTATGAATTTGAAGAACCAGTTTACAATACTCTGTTATCAACCTCACAAGTCATTGTTGACAGTTTACAAAACACACCGGAGATTGGCCCTTGGCGAGGTAATTGCCACTCACAAGGTGTCCTGGACTTTCAGAAATATTTCGTTCGGAGTGTATATCACCATTTGTAAAGCAGACTGATTACTCTACAGACTACACAATTTTATAAGTCATCTTTAATACATTGACATCAATGTTTTGAAAGTGAACTACTGTTAACTACGGGTTAAGTCCGGGGGGGGGGTGGTTCTCACCCAAAGCCATACGGGACGTGCCATAGCATCGGTCCCATTTCCGCCTTCTGTATATATCAATGACCGCCTTTTTTCATGCCAAGTTTGTATAGCATGGGTCTTTTTTTTTTTTCAACATTCTCTGAAATTCGTGGAAAATAAGGCCGCATTTTTCTCATCGTCAAACCAAATTTTCTAACACTTGGTGAAAATTAGTCAAGTTCCTTTCCTCATCTGAAGCAAAATTGCCATTGCTTAAAATGTCAAACCTTTTGTGTGAAGGCAATTTGGGTTAACTTTTGGCCTAAAATTTGCATCCTGGTATAGCTCTGTCCCTTTTTTTTTTGGCCAAAAAGGATAGCTATGGTTCCTACTTGCGTCCATAATCGTGGAGGCACGTCCTACCCAAACCAAATTGAGAACCCCCCCCCCCCCCCCCGGGGGTTAAAGTAAGGGAAAAAAGTTAAAAGAATGATAGTTATGACGCTCGTCCATAAATGTTTGTAAAGATCACACACCTATTTGACATAACTCCCTGTATTCAGTTCCAACATGGAGATTGTCTTACCGATTGAAATCTCACCAACGACTGAATATATTCCAGCCAAAATTTGCTGTTTGTTCCTTTGAATTTTGAAAACAAATAAACATTTTTTCCATCCACATATTGATTTAAAAGTCATGTGCCATTAAATTGCGCATATTTTGGTGGTTTCTCGGGTAAGTTAACAGTACATAATACGTAATTCTGAAAGTGACATAGATTGGCAATTGTAGCCTATGCACTTGGAAGTATTGTCAAGTGAACATTACTCTCAAAAAATACCAAAGCCCAGATAATGTGGTATATTTTTGGGGAGTTCACGATCTTAATAATTAGTTAAATTAACGTATGACAATGGAGTAACCATTTACTATTGCATTTTGTATTATCATACACATAAAAAAAAATTTTTGCTTTCATTTCAGTTCACAGGGTGAATTAATACTTCTGGTATCATTAAGAAAAATGTAAAAACAGCCCGACTTCAAAAAAATGGAACAACCCTTTTTCTAAATTTTAAGGACCCTTTAAATATTAACACAGTGCAGTATGTACATGTCCTATATTACAGTGCCACTTCAATCAATTAAAGGTGCATTTTGTGCTCTAACCTCATTTTTTGTTTCTGGTTCCTTAGATAAATCCAAGAAAGATATTCCAAAAGTTCATTGATTTTTGAAAAATGAGTGGTTTTGATTAGTAACAATTGTGATATCAGGTGCACCGGTGCCCCCACTGCGTTATAAGTTCTGTCCTTTTACGGACAGAAAATACAAAATGAATGACATAATGTCTTCCAAGTAGATCAATTGCGTTGGATTAGACAACATGCTATACTTTAGGCTAACGGTCAGCTGATGTAATAATCTCAACTCCTTTGGGTAAGTCAAGGGGATTGAGGCTGTGGATCCCGAAAACCAATGTGTTGAATTTTTGCGTTCATGTATTTATGACTTTCAATAGCATGTTTATAATCAATTACCGGTAGAACACAAGAAGTAACTTTAATTTGCTTGGAAAAAACTAGCTGCAAAAACAAGCACTTTTGCCTACTAGAGAATTTTAATGTAACTTCCATTATGTACAGCAATTGTGAAAACATGATCATCATCATGGAACTTAATATCTTAATTATTACTGAAGTACGTATGATTGAAATTCACAGAGGTATAGGTTCTTTGATTTGTACCCTATTGTAACATGTTCAGGGATATGCAAAATCAAGCCTAATTTAATTCAGAAGCTAGATCATTAGGGCAGATTGTCCTTTGAAGACGCTTCTTGTTAAAGTATTTTTCTTCTTGTAATGTGGCAAATTAAATATAGTGTAAAGGCAAATGCTAAATTGTCTATTGTCTTTCCATAAGTTTTATTGTCATAATCAATAAGAAACATAATTTCTAGTACCGTTTTCATTTTAACACTTGATCTTGGAAAAGTTTGTATTGCAATTGTGTGAATGTTTTTTAGTTAGGTTGAAAACCCAACTTTGTCCAGGCATGGTTACACTTTGAAAAGTGTTAACAGAAAAAAGATACCAGGTTAACAATTTGAACCCAGAAATAAAGATAAATTAAAATAGGCCTACATCGACATCTAAAGTTTTTGTGGAATCACTCACATTTTAGAGGAATTGTTTTCATTGAGAGCTGTTATAATTATCAAAATTGTTGCGGTTTATTATTTCCCGTTCTGCATTGTTTGAAAATTCAGTAGGTTATATTTTAACTGCAATTGCTTTACCCCAAAGCCTACTTACATAAGAATCTGTCTCAACACAAGTCAAAATGTAGATATCGTAGCCTAGCTCACAAACACACTAAACTTTTAACCATCAATTGAAGTTTTGTTTTTATTGTGAAAACCTGTTATTGATAGAAAAATTACAGTTTTAAAAGTTTCTTAAAGATTTTATGTTTTCATTCATTTTGACTTAAAGAAGACATCTTAGCCTACTGATCCATTCAGGCTATTATCTTATTCGCCAGTTTTTCATGTTTTTGCTTTTTTATTGTATGGAAATTTCTTTTCCATAATCAAAAGAGGATTTATTCCACTGCCTTCATTCTACTTCTCACCTTACCCAAGTACGGAACTGAAAATGTTGCTGCAACCAAGCACACTTATAATGCATAAACGTTCCCTTTGTTGGCCAGGCGCTGCCCCAGGTGGGATTTACCACATTAGCATGCCATATGAGTGCAACTTACTGATGCAATAGCAACATGAGTTTGGCTCCCTTGCACGGTTAACTTGAACAAACAGCCCAAATTCTCTCACTCCAACCATCATAATTGTCCTTACAAACACACTTCTATCTCAGAGTGTATTGAGTTCCTCCCAAACAATGCAACCAGTTGGGACATTCCCCTCAATAATGTCTGTGATGCCAGCATGGGAATCCCCCCCCGCAAATTCCCATTCTTAGGGGACCTGTCATGCAAGTATTGGGGGCGCTTTCACTTGAGTTTTCCGTGTATTTTAATAAAGTGAACACCCTTTCCAGGTTTGATTTTATCAGAAACAAAATGTATTAATGGTGCAATTTTCTATATTGTAAAATAATTATAAAGGTACTTTAAAGGATGTTGATGTTGTCTTTGGATGGCATCATATTATAGGGCTACTGGCATCATTGATGCTCTGGTTGGGGGTAGGCTTGGCCGTGCTTTTTATGTAGGATATGAGTGTTGGCAATGGTGGTAGAGTTTTCGCCCGTACCAGTTTTGTGGTATCATTTTCGAGGGGTCATTTTGTGTCAAAGGTTCATTCAGATTCAAGGGGTCTTTCCTTCGGGTAGCTTGGCCGTGCTTTTACGTTTGGGATATGGAAGTTTTGGTATTGGTGGTAGAAGATTTTGCCGCCCAAGTTTTGTGGTCACATTTTTCAAGGAATCATTTTTGGGGTCAAAGGTCATCCAGGGGTCGTTATCGGTAACATGGCTGTGCTTTTACGTATGGATACGAGTTTTGGTTATAGTGGTAGAGTTTTTCACTGTGTACGAGTTTTGTGGTCCCACAATTGTCCGGGTCATTTTGGGGTCAAAGGTCTCCAGGGTCATAATTGGGTTATTTGGCCATGCTTTGACGTATGATAATGAGTTTTTTGGTATGGTTGGTTGGAGTTTGGCCATACCACGTTTGCGTCACATTTTTTGGAGGGGTCATATTGGGGGTCAAATTCATGTAGGGTCATTATTTGGGTAAACTTAGGCTTGTGCTTTTTATACCCATGCTTTACCTTAATGTGATATGAAGCACCCGGGGCACTAATAAGGTCGAATCCATTATTTGATTTCCTGTTCTGAAACATCCAGTATACTCATCTAGCGGGTATCTCAGCTAGCAGGGACCCGCACGCAGCGCGGGCTCCCCGCCAGTATAAGTATCAAGTTTCTTTCTGCAAATGGTTACAGTGACCACCAAACAAATGCAAAGAAACTGGTTACGGCTCATATAGCAAGTAGAAAGATTGACACTCTAAAAGAACCTAAATGACCTTTGCCCACGTTCAAAACCTTTATAAAACGCTTCTGCACATTTATACCTGTGGTCTGTCCTGTCAGTCTGTCAACTTGTGTCTGTTCTGTGAATATTTTCTCTGAGAACGAGGATTGCACCTTCCTGAAACTTGGTGGGTGGTTGCCCCTTGACCTTACGAAGACCGAGTTTGTATTGGTTAGTGGATCAAAGGTCATCAGGGTCATTCAAGGTCAAAGGAGGTCAAATGGGGTAAACATCAGTGTATGGACATGGAACTTTGAGGGTGGGGTTGATTGTTGATGCCAGAAATCTTAACGATCACAACAAGGTCATCAGGGTCATTCAAGGTCAAAGGAGGTCAAATGGGGTAAACTTCGGTGTATCAAGGTGAAACTTGGTGGGCGGGGTTGATTGTTGATGACGAAAATTTTAAAGGTCATGACAAGGTCATCAGGGATCATTCAAGGTCAAAGGAACCACAAAACCCGAGGGTCATTCAAGCCAGGTGATCACAAAACACAAGTGATAGCCAAATCCGAGGACCGCCTATAGTCCGGGACAGAATAAGGCGACCAATTGCGCGTCTGACGTAATTTGACGGTGCAGAACAAATATCCGCCGTGAAGAATAATCTGTGAACATTTATAGCTTACTGAAACAGAAAGTTTACTTACGTGAATTTTTGCGTCCGTGCGTCGAAAACCCGACTCAAATAGGGCATGTTTTGACATGTTAAATCATATTTTGTTCGAACATGCCCCGCCCATACTACACATTCAAACCAATCACAGTGCGCGTCGCGCTGATTGACAAACCTTGACATACGCGCAATTGGTTGGCTAATTCTGTCCCTGACTATAGTAAAATACTATTAAAGAAACCACCGGTCCAGAACTCTTATGGTATGCACAGAATGACCTCTTATGGCCCATATGCCCTTTTGACCTCCAATGACCCTACTTGACCTTTGACCCAAAAATATCAAAACAAAGTTGTATAGCCACCATAGATATTAATAACAGAGATGCCGTATGCCCACGTTGAAGAATAGGTGGCCACCGTAACTGTGTTTTGAAAATTATAAAATATTCATTACGGTATCCATTCGAAACTCGCATGCGTACGCGCATGCGCCGTAACCTGTTGGCCTGGAAACGGTGCAACGTTCTATGCAAATGTGTGAATACATGAATAAATTGGTACACCACGCTATGGAAATCAGTGAATATATGAAT
Organism: Ophioderma brevispina; assembly: GCA_023653785.1. Classification (NCBI taxonomy): domain Eukaryota; kingdom Metazoa; phylum Echinodermata; class Ophiuroidea; order Amphilepidida; family Ophiodermatidae; genus Ophioderma; species Ophioderma brevispina. Next base: position 107,850 of record JAMKCH010070941.1, read on the forward strand.
AAATTGGTACACCACGCTATGGAAATAAGTACGCGCTGCGGGAAAAGATGGTTACGGCTTTTGAGCTGGCGTTTGCTATCTAGTGTTATAAATAGAAATCTGTGATAGCCACCAAACTTGCTCAGGATAACCACTGGCCAAGACCCATGGGCTATATGTCAATTGACCTGTAATGACCCGACATGACCTATGACCCCACAACTACGTATTCCCTAACCATCCCAATTGATGGGTTACTGCATCATTGATGCACTCGTTTACTCCTTGTTACCTTAGGAAAATTTTGAGTTATATTTCATAAAATTTAGAGCAGTTCAAACATTTGACCCCCATAGTAACTGACCCCTCTCCTGGGGCCACATGCAGCAGCGGGTCTCCGGCAGACATTCATATTTGCAAAAGTTATATTTTTCTCTTAATTTTCCCGTATTCAGATATTGGTATCTTGTTCGTTTGATCAAAACCTTCTGGGCTGCCGGTCTATAGTTGCCTTACCTTGTCAGTTATGTTATTTCTTGGCAGTACTGTACTTTGTGCATAAGATTTCACATAACTTATTTTGTCCATATCCCATGCCAGTTTGGCTTGTAACATTTCTATTAAAGTCTTCTATAATAGACTTTAAAAAGTGCAATCATTCTAAGTATCTAACGCATGTTGGAGACCTGGATGAGTAACTTTGTTAACCTAACACCCGGGCCCATAAAGAGGTTATTTTAGGGGGGCAATTTTTTTTTTCAAAAGAGGACTTCCCCCAAATTTGCCTCCTCAAAGGGGGAGGGGGGGGGCAAATTTTGCAAAAGTGGACTTTTTTACAGAAATTTGAACCTTTGGGGGCAAAAAACCCAAATATTTTTTTGGGAAAAAAAAACCCTATAATTCTCGCTCCGATCACAAACTCTGGGTTTTTTTGCCTTTTGAGGTCTTTTAGGGTTTTGCCTTTTTCATATTGTTTTTTTCATATTTTCGTATTTGTTTTGTCATTATTGTCTTTTCAAAGATGAATTTTGTTTGGATAATTACATTCAACATCATGTTTGGGCATGCTTGCAAATCACGTTTTACTAAGTTAGAAGCTGCTCATTTATTAATGATATACTGAGAAAAAGGGCGTCATTTTCATACAAAGATTCCTCCAGAGCAAAGGTTATGTAAATCTTGCTCTTTAAATGAGGCCGAAGATGAATTTCATTTAATGCTGAAATGCACCTTTGTGAAGATCTTCATTCTAAAAAAAGTGATATTGGAATTCTTTTAGATTTATGGCATTGGGGTTATGTCCGATAATGGGCATTTTCTTTTTCTGAAATCCACTTTAAGAACCTGGCATATGATATAATCATAGACTCCCTGATGTAATGCTATAGGAAACGGGCAGCCTGTTCTCTCGGGGTACAAAATTTACAGCATTTTCATCAATCATTCATAAAAATGATTTTATAAGAACACACCAAATGCTCAAGTCCACCAAAATTGCAAAAAGTATAATTAATTGGAAAAAATATAATTGACATATTTGGGACCAATTACAATTCAATGCAATCAATGTTTCAATCAATATTGGCAAAAAGCATGACCATTTTTTTCATGGATGATCTATTTAGGACCATGCATGGTCCTTATCCTCCCCCCTTCCCTATTCTTTCTCAGGTGCGACCCCCTGTCTGTCCTTTTTGCCTTCTCCATTCTTTTCATGTGTTCTCAGAAATTTCTCTCAATTTTCTTTTTTATTGTTTCCCCTTTTACATTTATGTGAATGCCTTCTTACTATGTTTCTCTTACCCTACCTGAATAAAATTGGGTCCCACTATCCTACAACTAGTTAAATTTTGAGATACAACTGAGAAATCAAAGCTAATTAAGTGAATTAAGCATTTCAATGCTGTTTTACATATTAAACATTTATATATATTGCTGCTACATCTATATTGTAGCACTTTGCAAGAATATGGAAAAATGAATCGAACATGCAGGACAGGGCCATAGCAAGGATGCAAAGTGTGCGGCAGCCAACCAAATCACAGACAGCCAATACAAAGAAAATGCATCAAATGGGCTCAGGGAATGACTCCAAAGAGTGATTGACATGTTTGGTAAAAAAAATGAAGTTTTAGACAAAACTATGCCTCATTGATAGAAAGAGATAGAAATTTCATTAATAAATAAAAGCGTATCCCAATAGATATTTTAACAGTCAAGTATGGTTTGCAAATGATGACATCCATTTGGACCCGATCTGAAACCAACAACTTAAACAATTTATACCTACCAAATAAAAATAATTTTAGTTATTAGTGAAGGACGATATGTAAAATCGTAGAAACTACCAACATCTTTCAAAAGAAGGATTTTCACATACATCTGAAGCCCCGGAAAAGGGGGGGGGGGTCACGGTCCAATGACAAGGGGTATCAAGCCAAGGCCAAGGAAAAACGTGTAAAAGGGGAATTTTTTTTCAAGATTGTGCAAAACCACTGAAATCTTAAAAAAAAAAAGGGCAGCAAAAACACTGAAATGTGGGGAAAAAAAGGGTATTACTTTACACACTTGAACCGGGACTGAATTTACACGATGGGTCCGATTTGTTTATGTGTGGAAAAAAAGGGTATACTTTTCACTCTTGAACCGGGACTTGAAATTAATGATTAGGGACGATTGTGAACGTGATTTAGTAAATTGCGGTCTAGGCCGTGAGCGGTCCCCCGTTACCGTGCATCCCCCCCAGGATCGTCCGACTTGACCATGGTTATATTCTATATGGGCTAGTAAAACAAGAAAAATGATGTACCTTTTAAAAAATGGGGATGCATACCCGATGAAGATCATTTTGATGACGTATCACATTTTGGAGAAAAATATGTACATTTTACTTATTTATTTCTTGCATATTGGATCGCCCAGATAATATATTTGTTATTTATCGTCACCTTATTGCAAATATTACTTCGTTTATTGTTTATATCAGTTTTAAAAAAACTATTTTCCCAGACTTATGTACCAAAACAAAAACTTTACCGGCGATTTTCTAAAGTCTGATTTACTTGTTTTGGGCATGAAAAAAGTAGCTATTTTCTCTGACAAACATAATCTGCAACATAACCCATATTTTTAAACTATTTTATATGCATTAGGATGTGCTGAGCAAGGAATATGAATGTTTTATTTCCAAAATATAGTTTTAGTAGGTCCTATGAATCGAAATAACATGATGAGTCATCAAGATTGACCTTAGGGGTAAAAAAAAATTCGAAATCATTTTTTTTAATTTGGATGTTATTTTAAATCTATCGTTGCATCTTTAATTTTCAAAAGCAATTGAACTTTAAACCACTTTCATAGATGAGTATAAGCCAAACCTGATCCATTTTACATTGAGCCTATGTAAAATCCCCAATTTAAAATCCAATTTCCTTTAAATTGTGATTTCAATATACTATGAGTTTTAGAAATGCAGGACACAGGGTGGTTCCCCCAGAGAATTCGTTATAAGGCAACCGGATGCTTATTGATTTGATACCAGGAATAGCTATGATCTTTCTTTCCATTGATACCAATTAGTACAAAATGAATACAAAATACCGAGTTGTGGCGTCACATGACGTCATAAAGTCCGAGAGCGGCAAAATTAGCATTTCCACGGAAAATTTTCGAAATCCATTTTTGCCAAAAACAGGTAGGAACATGTCCGATTTCATGCGGTTTTCAGCACTCAATGATGACAATTAACTAGTTCTTACAGAAACATAGACTTTTTAGAGCCATAATGGCATAATTTTTATAAAAAATGTACCAAAAATATCTTGGGTGGCAACGACCACCATTTTTACCTCGACCTTCGACGGCATACCCTAACACGGTGAAGGTGCTACCTTCGCATTTGTTTCGCTAAAAATAACCAGAAAGGATGAGGGAATGAGTACCTAGAAGCTTTAACGAAGTACCAACATAACTAGTCATAGCGTCACAGTGACGTCACAAAGTTCGCGAGTTGGCTTAAATTGTAATTTCCACAGAAAATTCCCAATTTTGCGCTGATAGAACGTGGGATATCGGAGTGCATGACGGGTTTTCAGTTCTAATTGATGGCAAGTGATAAAGTTTACATAAACATAGTTTAGAGCCAACGGTTGTAAAGAATAGTTTCAAAAATGTAGCATAAATTCATCTTGGGTAGAACACACCTCCCCTTCGACATTGGCGGCAAACCTTAACCCCGCGGGCAAGGGCTACGTTCACATTTTTCGATTAAAATACTAGAAAGGATGAGAAAACAATTACCTGGAAGCTTTTATGAAACCATTTGGCATTTAAGCGCACGGAGGAAAAGTTTTACTGTGGGAACCCCCACCCCCCCGGTACGACGAAGGTTAATTTCACCGTCTATACGCGTGTATTTTCTGTAATATGTCTACCAGCGCGGAGTATTATGCCACAAAATAATACCCAATGGTAGTAAATTTAGTGCCAATGTATAGCTATGGAGCTCTTCTTTTTATTGTGATCAAATAACTACAATGTTAAAAATAAATTGTAAAAAAACAGGATTTGACTGGCAGCTGGACTCACTTACATGCAGGAACGTAAAATAACTGGAGCCGTAAAAAGACGAAACCATTGCATGGAACCTAAAATACGGCGTAAAATCTCAGCTGCGACGTTGTTGTTGGTTTTGACTTGTTTAAACAAATTACGATTAAAACGTTTAGTCCAATCGCTAACAAATTTTACATGTAGCTATGGCATCATACAAACGTTGTATTTACGTTACACGTGGTTGTAAAAAAGTATTATTCAGGCAAACAATTTGAGAAAAAAGGCAACGAACAAAGGGAGAACGTGAAGAAATAAAAGATTAAAACCAGGTTATTACTTTGTTTTATATGTAATTACAACATTCTCTAGGATTGTCACCAATTTCTCTCCTGGAAGAAACCTAACACATGTACCTTACATGTTCGACCAGGCCTTAAGATTACAAGTTCTTAACCTTATCCACTACACTACCTGACTTTACTGATAGCAGATGCTAAAATTAAATATATTAGTTGTTTATACTACTTTTTTTCAAATTCAACTAAATATAATACAAAAAGGAGGGAAAAGAGTTTGTAAAACTATTTTAAAAAATTTGATAGGGAAAATAAGATTTTTGGAATTTTTTAATGACGTTACTTACGACATTATTTAACACATTTTATAGGTAAAACGATTTTTCATAGTTCGTATTCTTACATTAAAAACAAGTAAGTTACAAAAGAACCTATTATACGGAAAATATAATCCACGGTCAGCGTAAACTAATTACCCTTTTTTCAAAAAGTGTAGATTATTTTTAGCCACTGTTTATTTCATTTTTCTGCTCCAATTGTAAATTTTATGTTAGGTAATATGTTAATAAAGCGTGAAGATTATTCAATAATTGTGGTTTACCGAATTAAAAGGTAAAGTCTGGTAATTAGGAACATTTTTAACAGTGTAAGATCATACAACCGTTTGACGTCATAAACCTAAGGGCATCCCAAATTTTGCACTTATTCACTAAATCCTACGTCGAGTTTCCAATTTTAGCCTAAAACATTTACCAAAAGCGTTTGTTTGTTTGCTGGCCATGTTTTGCTTTATATGAAAGGAAATGGTTCATTATGATCTTAATTTTCAGTATACATTAAAAAATCCAATAGTTTGCACCAACCACTCACCCCCCCCCATTTAATCAGGAATATTGAATGACCTTCACACTATCTCCATGAAAAGTGGTATGGTCCGGGTCCGGGTTATTTCTTTAAATTAAGAGCAGATAAATTGCCATAATTTGTATTTTTTTTTTTTTTCTTTTTTTTGGCGAAGGCCGCCCCCCCCCCCCCCACCTTTGGGCGTTCATTTAAGCGTTCTTGGTTTGTTTTTAGCAATGTATGACCAAACAGGGGAATCCCCACCCTTGGATTAGGACTTTCTCTAATGTGAAAGAGTGAAATCTTTTGAATTGAGTGGTCACTATTGGAGAGGGATTTTCCCCCACTCCAAAGACTTTTGGAGAAATTTCACTCTTTTGGAGCTGATCCCTCAATTTCAATTAGAAATGTCGACCGTCTACATTTAGAGAGACTTGGTTGAAAGATACTTAATGGCGGTCCATGCATTGGAACCATTATTGTTTGATGCTCTTAAAATACAAGATCGATAGTCTAGCATGTTGGAAATGAGTGAAGTGTTTCAAGATGGTGATCAAATGATTGTGCACAGCATCGGGATTATGACTTCTACTTTGAGAGGGAAAGACAGAAAAACAAAACAAAACGATCAAAATTTATTTTTGATTTTTTTATTTTTATTCATTTATATTTACCTGGGTCAACCAATCAATGCACTGGGCATTGTTCCCCCCTTTTGGTGCCCAATTTGTCAAGGTTTCTCGAATTAGAGCGTCCTATGCAGAATCCCAAAAGTAGTTTTCCATCTGTCTACAAGATCACGGTTATTCTGTTACGTTAACCTCCAGTTAAAGGGCAACGAGAGATTTCCAGGTCATCCAGATTTTCGTGATATTAGTGTTTCATATAATTAGACTGTTGAAAGCTTTCCTACCTTTTATTTGACTGACAGAAATAATTATAATGAAAACAAAAGGCGATTTGTATGTGCGTATATTTCAATAGAAAACATAGGCTGAATTTGTATTGCTCCTATACGAAATTAGAAATTTCACAATTTTGGTACCAAAGAAAACAGTTATAGCCTATCCTTACCGATGGGGAGATTTTGACATAAAGCTTTACACCAGTGCCAAAATCAGGGAATTTAACATTTTTTCGTGACACCTGTTATTTTTGAAATCTCTAGTTGCACCCATTTAAGCTTTCCCACATTGTTTTTTCTTAAAAGTACGCTCTCTCCACCCAAGGATTACAATAAAATGCGTTCAAATTTTAAATAGAAAGGTATTCACATTACCAAACATTTTAAACCAACTGTGTGAGATATAGATGTTTGTTTAACATTACGGAAAAAAAGAAAAACATGCAATTCCATCTAATCCCTAAGAATACAAGAGAACGAATCTAACATCACCGCAAAAAGTGAGAGCTAGCGTTAGTTTCTAGTTAGATCTAGGGCCAATGTCCACATGGTAGGGGTTCGCTACGTTAGGGATATACCCTTATTCATTTTCAATGCGTATCGGCATTGATTGAGCAGTGCCACTTGGGCTCATCTTCATCCGATTCAAATCAATCTCAATGTCATTGTTGACCATAATTTCCACAATATATTCAAGATGGCCAGACAAAGTCATCCGCGGTAATCAGAGGTTCAAAATTGACCAGCAATAAAGACATGCAAAGTCGTGATGATCAGTAGTTTCAGAAAGATTAGAGTCAGTAATTCAGCATTTTTTCAATATCTTCACTTGATGGTTCACTTTCTATTGATGTGCTGGTAAAGGACAGCCCGTACAAGGGCGAGAAATAGAAAAAGGCTGTTGCCATTTCTCACCTTACCAATGAATCCACAACCAGAGCACCGCACGCCCTTCATGGGCCTTTGGGTCATTCACAAGATGTTGTATAGTGCTTCTCAGGGGTAGTGGGCCCAAGTAAAACCAAAATGACGACTTCAAAGTAACCAGGTTTCACAACGTAGTGCGCAAGAAATAGGAGATTCTTATGATGTGTTGATTAGTTGTTTGATGGAAGGGAGGAGTTTATTGCGCTATGGCAGATTACGGCTTTGGTGTATGAATGAACTTGCTCTAGTATGAGTATGATGGGTAGAAAGTTGCATTGACGTGACAACAGTGATCCTGTTATAAAACCTGTTGATATGCTATAGTGTACCACATTGCAAGTGAGGGAGTTTAAAAAAATGATTACATTGGTGACTTTTTTGAGCCTTATAAATGGCCACGGTTGGTGCTTGATTGATGACAAATTGAACCTCTGTGGACCGAGGATGGAACTTGCCCGGCTCAGCTTTTAGATATATGAAATCAGGACCAACAATGAGAGTGAAACAGAATAGGATGAAGATCCAGACGAAGCTGCACTGGTACCAGCAAATGATAATGAATGAGGTATTTATTAGTATGTTTCGTTTCTGTTTTCTATCAAACGTAAATCTATCTAGATTTCACTCCAATGTGGGTCGCAATTTGATGCTGCTATGTTAAATTTGATTACATCCATTTTGTTGACTCAGTACCGAAGGGGAAAAATTAGTCTTTGAACGACGAGTCGGAGGACCCATCCCACTTGTAAATGTTTTATACATAATTGAATCTTAGTCTTATCTCGAGGTCGCGTTTTATTCCGTTGCATTTCTATGCTGGGACACTTAAAGGGGACTCGCAGGACTCTTTATATCAGAACAAAATTGGTCGGCTAAGTTTCAGCATTTGCTTTCTCACCCTCCAAATAGTGAGCCATACGAGCATTATCAGCATTGACAAACATCTTGGCATGTTATAATTGAAGTAGAATTCTTTGACATACTGGTAAATTCAAATTTCAAGCAAATATGCTTTTAAATCTTCAGTTCCAATGGTTTTGGAAAGCCATTTAAACACGAGGAACGGCGGCACGCTGACATTTCCTTACAACACTTAAAAGAGCACTGAGGCATCTATCTTTTTGGACTTTAAATATTTAAAAGAAGGTCTAGTTAGTTTGGAAACCCATGAGCATATTATTATGAACACCATAGCTACTCTTACCACTAGACAAGAGAGGATGTGTCGCATTTGCAATTAAGAACTTCTACGGAATGAATCGATCCTGTCATATTGTGAGAATAGCACCGCTTGGAGGCGATGGTCAAAATCTATCATTGATAATCAAAAATCTTAAAAACGGGAAACCAGTATATCGTATTCTTGAACATGGTTGATTGTTGTGTGAAAAATGGTAAATCTCGTTGTAACCAATAACTCCCAAGTTTCGTTAAGAAAAAAGAATTTGGTTGCTGATCCAGAAAATGTCATCGCTGGTTTTCTCAGTGAACTTCGGTTTCCTCCTGCTTCTAACCGGGGATTCTAAACACGGACTTCTTTCATAAATATTCCTGTTGTTCTGGACGTACTTGTTGTGTTGAAGCTGAGATTCATCTCAGGTTGAAAGCAGTTTAGCGACGCCCTTGAGCACTCAGTGGATATGTCGCGGAATTAATTATTAGGCATTATCTTAAATTCTGCTGTTTTCCAGGTCTCTGCCCATAGGATATCACTAAAACAATATACTGATTGGAGATCTGTGTCTAAAAGATAGCGTGAGATCCTCGTGTATCGAACATGATGACAAAGTTATTTTACCAAAGGCTCGTAATTCTTCTGTTTATTTCGTTGCTATTAAATTTTCTAGAGAGATCTTTTTGCCCAGCCATAACAAATACAACCGTCTACCTTTTCTATTGTCTAAATACAGACTGGGTAAACTTTTTTTCTTACGAAAGAGTCTTAACGATATAAGCATAAAACCATACCATGTAGATCCATAATATCCATTTCCTTTCATATAAGCAAACACGTTCAAAAAACTCTGTGTTTGACCTTTTGCTCAAATTGAAACTTGGTCAATCTTCAGAATTCGGGGAAAGTGTTTGTTCCTTGGATTGTGATGTCGTTGTTGACGTATTGATGGGAACCCTTTATGATATGAATGAAACCCATAAGCAATGATTCAATTGACCACCATGGGTACTTGTTAGAATTTTATAGGATTGGAACAACCTCAATGGATAGTTGGTTAGATAAAAGTTAACCCTCGTTTTACGGGGAAGGGGGGATTACCACCCCTAGTGAACCTAGGCGCTGAATGCCAGAAGCTTTCCCCCCCCCCCGTTAAATGCCTCTAGGTCTCAGTTCCCTCGATGCCTTTCTGGTTATTTATAGCGAAAACAAATGCACTTAGCACCTTCAGACCGGGGTTAGGGTGCCGTCGAAGGGGACATGGGGTGGTTGCCCACCCAAAGATATTTGTACAATTTGTATTTATAAATATTATGCACCTAATTTGGCTTCTAAGTCTCCTGTTTCTGTAAGAACGAGTCAATTGTCATCATTTAGTGCTGAAAACCGCAATGAAAATCCGACATGCCTACCCCTCGTTTTGCGCAAAAATGGATTTTTCGAAAATTTCTTGGACAATCCATTTATTATTTTGGCCGGCTCACAGACTTTATGACGTCATTTGTTACGCACACTAGTATGTTGTACTTTATTATTTATACTTATTTTGGTATCATGGAAAGAAGAAGAGATAGCTATTCATTGGTATCAAATCATAAGCCTCGGTGCATTATATGCGAATTCCAAAATCGAGGGGGTAACGGGCCCCTGTGTCCTGCACTTTCTAAACTCATAGTCAATTGACATCACAATTTAAGAAAAGGCATTTTATTGGGATTTTACAATCGGGCTCAATTAAAAATGGATCGAGGTTTGGCTTATTACTCTTCTCATTAAGTGAGTTAAAGTTTCAAATATGCTTTGAAATTAAGATGGCATGTCAGCTAACATAATAAGTTAAAACCATATTTCGATTGTTATTTAAACCCCCAAAGGTCAACTTGATGACGGTCCTCATTTCTTCGTTCACTGATCTACTAAAAATATATTGTTGGTGAAATAAATTCATATTCTTGCTCAGTACATCCTAATGCAGAAAAGAAGTTAAAAAATGGGTTAAAATGGTTCATAAAATAGTATTTTTGGTCCGAGAAAATAGCTACTTTTTATTCATTCCCAAAAAACAAGTACAAAATCAGAATTGAGAAATCGCCGTGACAGGTTTGTGTTTTGTACATAAGTCAATGGGGAAAATATTTTAAAACTGAATATAAAAATTAAACCGAAGTATATTTTGCGAATGATTTGCAGATAAATAACAAATATATGATCTGGGCTAGCCCGAATATTCAAGAACTACACATGATTGAAATGTACATTATTTTCTTCTCCAAAATGTTATGACGCCTCAAATGACGTCATCGGGGCTATGCATCCCAACGTTTGTAAAAGGTACAAGATCCATTTTTCTGGTTTACTAGCCATATAGAATACAACCTGGTCAAGTCGGAGAATCCTTGGGGGGATCACGGTAACGGGAGACAGCATCCAACGGACTCGTCATTTTTAGTGCAAGTAATCTTTCGTACAGCTATGCCCGAACCACCTTTCATAGAAAGCAATATACCAAGAACCCTATTTATTGTGTCAAATATTGGCCAACACTTGTTTAGGGTAGGATTTTACACTTTTGCCATACTTGTTTAGGGGACTTTTTTAGACTGAGCAATTACTTGTTTAGGGTACTTTTTAAACCCTGCGGTCGCTGCATATTAATCCCACTTGTCAATCCCCCCCCCCCCCCTTAACCATAACCATAAGACATTTTTGAAAAGGTAACTTAATTTTTACTTTCATGTAGCTTTCAGAAACATGTTTTGAAGTTATTATAGTTTTAAAAATAAAATTTCCTAACAATAAGCTAAAGCATGTTACATAGATGTCAAAACACCATTTCATCAAAAATACTTTTTTCATATTATTCACCAAATGGATGTTTTTGACTAAAATGGCCCAAAGTCCTTCAACCCAACTTGACATGTGTAAAGCATACCTAAACTGAATTGTATTGGCAAGTTTTATTGCTAAATTTAGAACATAAAACATTAATGCTTAGCTAAGTTGAAATCTGCTTATTCGGTGTGTGGAATCAGAAATTTGATAAAAAGCACTTTTCACTCATATTGCCTATACTTACTGTAATATTTTTGCAACTTTAGAATCTTATTGTGCGCTTTTGGAACCCAATGTAGTTCTGAACCTACTTTACATAAGATGTACCATGTTTATATTAAAAAATGGTTCAAATAACCAATATCTCAAAATCATTTTGTAACCCCCAAAATGTATGTTTTTGACTAAAATGCCCAAAAATCGCTTTGGCCCAGTATGGCAGTTCCACAACATACCTAATCAGAATGCCAATGGTAGCTCAAGGATTTTCATTCACAGCTCAATTTATAGCATAAAACAAATTTTTTGAACTCCTAACGCTAAAAGTTTCACTATTTTTCAGGTGTTGAAAACATGAATTTGGAGAAAAACGTATATCTTTACCCATCCAATATCGTCTATACTTACTGTACATTTTACACACTTTAGAAGGCTTATTGTGAGTTTTTGGGACACAATATAGGCTGAACCTACTTACATAGATGGAACATGTTATATAATAGATGTCAAAAATATAATTATCTCAAAAATCATTTTTTACCCAAAAATGTATGTTTTGACTAAATGGACCCAAAAGCACCTTTTGCCTCCTATTGGCAGTTCTACTAAGACTTAATCTGAATGACACTGGTAGCTCAAAGTTTTTTCATCATCAGCTCATTTAGCGCATTAAAACACGGACTTTTTGAATGCTAAAGCGTAAAGTTTAAAACTAACTTTCAGGTTTTAGAATCATATTTGCGAAAAACATATTTTTTTCACCCACTATCGCATATACTTACTGTATATTTTGTAAACTTTAGAAGCTTATTGTGAGTTTTTGGGACACAATATAGTTCTGAAACCTACTTACATAGATGGAGCATGTTATATAGATGTCAAAAATATAATTATCTCAAAAATCAATTTTTACCAAAAAATGTATGTTTTTGACTAAAATGACCCCAAATCACCTTTGGCTCATATTGGCAGTTCTACATCATACTTAATCTGAATGACAATGGTAGCTCAAGTATTTTCAGCTCAATTTAGAGCATAAAACACGGACGTTTTGAATGCTAAGCTTAAAGTTTAACTATCTTTCAGGTTTTAGAATCATGAATTTGAGAAAAACATATTTTTTTCACCCAATATCGCATATACTTACTGTATATTTTGTAAACTTTAGAAGCTTATTGTGCACTTTTGGGACACAATATAGTTCTGAAACCTACTTACATAGATGAGGCATGTTATATAGATGTCAAAAATACCAATATCTCAAAAATAATTTTTTTGCCCAAAAATGTATGTTTTTTGCTAAAATGACCCCAAAACCACCTTCGGCCCACATTGGCAATTTCACATCATGCCTAATCTGAAAGTAGACATAATAAGCTTTCCATATGATGTAGGTGTATGTAGGGTGGGACTATTAAGTCGACTAAATTGTTGATGCTGCTACTCGCCTAATAGTCCTTTTCTCTACCTCCATGCAGTGATGTCATAACCTTGACGCAGCTTTTACGCACACGTCAAGATATGCCATCTTGTGCGCAATTGTAAAAATGCCGTCGCTTTCAGCCAGTGCACACGGTTTACTGGTGCGACCATCAAATCTGACGTAACTGCACGGAGGTAAGGAAATGGAGTATAGTCACTGGTCAAAATGCATTGGGTCATTCCATGAAGTTGGGTACACCGAGTGTGACATTGGGGTCAAAATTTGAAACATATTTGAGAGGAAATAAAATGTTTTTAAAGGGGCACAAGGAGATTTTCTGAAGATACAATTTTTTTTATAATTTGCACTTGATTGGTTGTAAGACCCCTACCGAGAATGTTTTGAAGGTTTATTGGACAAAGAAGTAGAAAAGGAAACCAAAACTATGTTTTGAACATGCCTGCTCTCCTAATAGGCCTCCATAGAGAAGCATGCTTTGATTTTCTGTCGTGCACAACAGAAAATACTAGATCATCTTTTTATTATGCAAAGACAGCATTTCTGGCTTATTCACTCATGTGTGATTTAATACATTGGTAAGCATTCTAAATATATGCAAAAATCCCGGTTTCAACAAAAAAAAAATGGAGGCGCACTTCACAGAAATCTTGTCTCTTAAAGTATACTGTAATCTTATTTCCAAAATAGGAAAGATATTAATACAGATATATACTGACATGAGAGTCTCTGGTTAAAACTATGGTCCCGAGGTGACTACATTAGTGCTATTTTGCTGAGGGGCGTAGCCCCGAAGCAAAATAGCACTAATTTTCATTCATAAATTTCACGTCAAACAATGCATCTCTGTGAATGAATGTGGTAGTAAGCATGCAATCCACTACGCGCAAATGCAGACACGCTACGCGATCGCATTAAGTTACGCGAATTAAGCGCCGTAAATAGTACCTCTGAGCCGTAAATAGTACTTCTGAAAAATGAACTATTTACGGGTGGGCGTGGCTTAGGGGTACTATTTACGGATGGCGCCGATTTCTCGCTGCATAGAAACTATATTTAATCATGTGATAGAGTTTCAACCAATAAACAATCTTAAATTTATTAATGAAGTATATAATAGTGGATCTTTACCACCATCAATGCTGCTATATTAGTTTGTGTAAGAATACAGACAGGGTTTCCCATGTAATATGGACACCAAACATCATACTCTAAATCTGCTAACACAAGAACTTTTGTGTATTCATATACCGCTAGAAGGAAATTTAGAACTATAAGCATACAGACACATTTTTTAAAATTCAAATTATTTGATGTCAAATTTGTACAAATTTGCTTATTTTGTGAAAAGTATTTTTATACTGAAAACATTGTTTATTGAGCAGAAACATTGATTGCAAATAGTCTCCAATTATCAGGTTTAAAGGCTGACTCAGAGTTTTCCAGATGAGGGCGCCCTCAATTTTCAAAGAAATTGTGTTTTTTGAATATACATAATGCTTGTCCATGTACTAGTCACTGTGTGAAATAGCTAAGCTCAAATCGAAGTCCTTTATATAAAAAGTCACAATTTTGTTATAAAATTCCGGATCTGGAATTTTGTTGTACACTGTATCCTATGGCACGTAATACTGTACATAAATGTTTACTGCATCAAAATGAAAGATCGGAATCACCTCAAACTTCGGAATTGTGCATTTTAGGTTACTATCTTTAGTTCTAATTGACTATTTTTAATATTACACCAAAATATTATATTTCGAAATCTCTGAGTCAGCCTTTAAGTCCTTGTATCATGTTGTGTCATAAAAATATGAAAACTTGTATGTTAAATATCATCAAGGGCATATTTCACCAAGTTTCAACAGGATGCCAAATCTTAGTATCCAGTTACATGTTAAACATAAAAATATACTCAGTAACTTATTTGTGGTGTATTAAAAAATATTTAGAAACAAAAATCCTGAAAATTTGAGCTCTGTACCTCATTTTTTCATGCTACAGCAATTTGAGGGGGGGTGGTGGTCACTTCAAAAACATGTACCGGTGTGAAATTCAATATTTAGAAGGTTGTATAAGTAAAGAACTACACCCCTCAGATCCTTCAAACTTAGTATTCTGGATATTGTTTTGCTGCCGATTAAAAATATATGATCACAAACAATGCACCTTGCTCCAATTTAAAGTTACAGGGATCAAAAATGGCTCACTTGGACTATACTTTAGGGGGGCCATAAGTCAAAAGTAAAAGTGATATAAATTCCAAATTTGGGCTAGAGATAGCTAATTTTGAATACTACGCTTGTGTACAATCTTATACTTGTATCAGCTACATTGGATGAGATATAGCTGTCACAAAAAGCAAAAAGTCCAATTTAACCTTGACTTGGCCCCCTAAAAACCAATGTCAGACATTATGCACCAAATTCTGCTTGAAATGTGTTTGAAGGGGGTCCTTGCTTAATATTTTTGCAAAGTTTCATTGTGGTGTCTAAGTGTCTTCTATAAGTATCTGGTCTTCAAAAAGCCCAACGTCATGTACATTCAGTTTTGAAAGAATTCCCATTGAAACACACAGGAAACATGAACTTTGCAAACTGGATATTAACATGCACAGTTCACTCTTTACTATATAGATTTCTTACCAAACAAGACAGTAAGCTGAAATTTGGTCCATATCTAGATCAGGTGCTGATAAGGTGATGATATTAAAGACACTATCAGTGATTCATCTGAATTAGTCAAAATATTTGAAATTAATAGGAATAGCTTAAAAGTGAAGGATATATCTGTAGAATCCTCAAAAAACTTACTTTTTACAACTAAAGAATTGACAGAAAAGGAAGAAAACGGCAGTGTTCCAAGATATGAATCTCTCAGTAATGACTAAAATATCCAATTTTGTCCTTATTAGGTTGCTTCTGGTCTTATCATTTGGAGGGCATGTTAGGATACCTGTACTTGTTGCAGACATGCAAAAATCTGATTTTTAATGATTTTTTTAAACCCATCAATTCATTGAATTGATTGGTTATTGCGATCGAGAGCGGCGTGTTTTAATATGTCGGCTCTTATTTTCTCTACTAGTCGGGCGTTTTATGTACATTTCCGTCGATAATTCGGCAAGTAGTTCTGGACCAATGGGGGCTTTGTAGGTTTTCTGTCTTTTTGGGCATCATTGGATGCCGCGCTTCTCGTCTTTCTTACTGAAAGCTATTGGTTTGTGTGCACGTGTTAAGCGGTATACTTCGGGCGAAAATGAAATGTAATACTGACCAAGTGGCAAGGACAGAGGTCAAACACGATTGCAAGAGTAAGCTCATTTGCATATCGACTTGCAGCCGCGCTTGAGCAGATTTAGTGTAAACACACCCTGGACCAGGCTGGACGCACCATTTTATATTTAAATGTTTTTTTGGGAAGGGGATGGAAGTGGAGTTTGGTACAGTGTTAAATAATAAATGGAGTCCTTTTCGATGGCGTCCCATTTGTTAGGGGTTTGTTTTCTTTCTTAACGTTAGGCCTATTGTTGTATTTTACGAATGTAGCTATTTTTCTTATTTGGAGAAAGAGCTTGTGATGGATTATTGATTCAAGTTCTCCCTTTATTTGTAATGGTTTGTCTGGCCTCGGGCTGTTGCCATGCGACATCACCTTTCCGACGGAACCATTTGTACTCATAGGGTACATTTGGGTTCTTAGACTTGAAAAAATGTGTAATGGTTACATATACTATTGAATCAGTTTTCAAATTTAATGAGAAACAGAGGTAGCTGTTGTGTAAAACAAAATATTATGCCTATTGTTGTCTTATTATGTAGCTATTTCATTATTAGATATGGCCGTTCAAGTCATGGCTATCCATATATGGGGTTGTTTATAATGAATATTCAAAACATAAGGTTATATGGGGCGGGGAATATAATCAGACCTGTCGTTACGGCCTTCGTAGTTGTTGCTAATCTTGATGCGGAGACAACTGAATAAACAGCAAGCCTATATGCATTCAGTCTGTACTAGTCTCTAATAGCGCTAATTTGCATATAAGGACAATTACCTTCAATAAATTTAGGCATGTATTATCCCGTGTTTTCTTATGATGTTAGGATGATGTTACGATAGGATTTATAATCAAGCCTGAATTCCTTAGAGGAATTGCTATGCTGCATCATTGAAACGATAGGATTTATAATCAAGCCTGAATTCCCTTAGTCCTGAGTAACTTAACATTTCTATTTAACCCGTGTCAAGTAAGTTTTGGACAGCGTCGATCAGTTGGGAGAGGCAGAAAAAGAAAATACATCATCTTTGCATAGATAGTGCAAAGCAGATCGACTTTACATAGAATTGATTTTTCTCTGCCGTCGGACCTCATGTTTTAATTTCCAAGTGACACGAAAGGTTGAATCTACTAGCTATGGTTTGGAACCACACTGAATGATGTTGATGTATACAAAAGTATTGCACAAACACTGCATTTGTTATTGACTTTATATCGTACTTCGTCCCTCCCGCTGTAGTAAGTTGCACTCTGTTACTTCATCATGTTGCCCCATACGTCGCAGTCACATAACAGCGGGAGTGACGTTTGTGTAGGTAAGACTAAGACTGCTTGGCCAGATGTTGTGTAATTTGCATAATACATTTCGGCAACTTGTTTGACGCGGTGGACGCCTTAACAGCTTCTGGAGGGGTGTTCATTGTCGAATTCAAAATCATGTTAAAGGAGCATTTCGTGATTCCAGCACCTTCTGTTTTATTCATTGATCACTAGATATCCTTGAGAAAAGCTTATTCCCAAAATTTGAGCTGATCCCGATCTTGCGTTTTTGTGTTATGAGCAATTGCTCGTTTCCCATGGTCCCATAGGCTACTGTGCTGTAATTTCTGTCCGTTTACGGACAGAAAATACAAAGTTGCGAATTTCTTACAGATGCGACCGAATTGCACGTAAGAATGGGCACACGTGGATTACTAAGGCTAACGGTTCAGATGATATAAAAATCTCAACATCTATTAGGTAAGTCGAGGGGACGAGGCTGTGGATCACGAAATGCCCCTTTAACGAAGATTCTAGCATGAAGATATTATGGACTTAACTATATTAACTTCATGGTATTAGTTATAGGCCTATATTCATGACTATTTTACACGAAATTGTAGTTTGTTGCAACATGTAGGCCCTACATATTTCTGTTATTAGTTGGCATCTTAGACAACCATAGGCCTACGAATGATGACCTTACCTGCAGGCAATGTTTGTTTGTTTGTTCCTAATTTGCATTATACATTGTTGCTATGTTCTTGACGTTCTTGGCTCAAGTGACCGAGAAGGTCACAATGTCACGTGACCTCAATAATAATATGTGATGCCCTTGGCGTTTATCGGCGAATGAGAAAATATGTACGTAAATCCTGGCACGACCTCAGTCAAGGTTCAGATTACACCCTTAGAAATTGGTCTTTCATCAGGTCTAATTGTTGTTGCTAGAATCAGCCCCGCTTTGACGAATGTTATTATAATTAGGCAACACTAATTACCATAGTAGCCCCGTGGCCCGTGCATGGGCCTATAGACATGCACCGCAAGGCCATTGATGAATTAAAGGTGCAACGAGAGATTTTTGAGGCACCCGAATATTGTGTCATAATAGTAATTTCATATAGATTAGACACTAAATAGATTTCTTTACTTGTATTTGGCTATGGAAATGTCTTAAAATGGAGAAAAATGTGATTTTTATTTGCTTATATTTCAATATAAAACATAGGCTGAATTTCGTATTTGCTCCTATACAAAACTAGGAATTTCACAATTGTTGTACCAAAGAAACATTTCTCAGCTTAATCTTTTCAGATGGGGATATTTTTGATGGAAAGCTTTACATCAGGGCCAAAATAAACACTATCGATTTTTTAGGGACACCTGACATGTGAAATCTCTCGTTGCACCTTTAAGAACCAGGCTTTGGAAAAATACTGCGAGTCGGTGACAAATTCCATCTCTTTCTCAGTAGGAGGAATCAGAAAATGACGCTTTAAATCACGATGAATTATAGCCGTAATTTTATTCCCTCAAAGCCATGTATGTTTTGTAGGATTTCTTAATTATGTCACGCAAAAAGGGGAGGTAGTACATATTTTCTACACAGGTTCGGCCAATAAATAGTAATATAGTGTAAATTCATGTACAATTTGGTCATCTGTCTAATCTAATGCAAAAGGAAATCGGATCTGTAGGTAATTTGTTCAGTATTTTCACCAGTATTTTTCCAATCGTCTCATTTATGTTCATTGTTTATTCTCTGGGTGAACTGTACGGGCACTTGGTAGAGATCATGATGCACGGGTCCCATCTTCGTTCCACATTTCGCCCGACCGGTTTATCATTTATTTCGAAATGCAGGTGCTCCATTTTCATTAATAGCCTCAGCGCAATGTTCCAGCTTTGACTGATTAGAAAATCCATAACAGACTCAATATGACGCTCTAATGTCCGACTAAAAACACACAAGAATGTGAAACATATTTGCTTTTTGGCTCATGGTGATCCCCAAGGATTTTTAAACCGCAACACCATGTGTACGGAGCGGAGCTAACAAAGTTGAGTACAAGCACATAGCATTTATGACGTTTTGTCTGCCAAGGACCCACCTAGAGTATCGCGCCAAACGCTGGGTTGACCATTTAGCCGACGACCCAAGTAAAAATCTCCCAAGTTGGGAAAGCACTCTGCGGGCCACCCCGGGGGCCATGATAACTTTTCAACCGTCTATGTTTTTATGAATTTTTTTTGGTTAGTTTTTACGATACCGGTAGTCTTCTGTCAGTTGTCTGTCTGTCTGACCCGTCAATTTTCTCAGAACCGAGGGTCGTCACGTCCTGAAACTGGAAACTTCCTTGACCCTTGACCGTCCGCAGACCGAGTTACATTGGTTAGTGGATCAAATGGCATCAGGGGTCATTCTGGTCAAATAAGGTCAAATGAGGTAAACCTTGGTGTATGGACTCACAACCTTGGAGGGTGGGTCGATTTCTGATGCGACATTTTGAAGGTCAACAACAGGTCATTAGGGGTCATTCCCGGCCAAAGAGGTTAAACGTTGGTTTCTCAGAGACCGAGTGTCGCACATTCCTTAACTTGGGGTGGGTGGTCCCTTGACCGTCCAAGACCGAGGTTGTATTTGGTAGTGGCTCAAGGTCATCAGGGGTCATTCAAGTTTCGATGATGTCAAATGGGTTAAACGTTGGTGTATGGACATGAAACTTGGCTGGTGGGTGAGTTTTCTGATGCCCGAAAATTGTGAAGGTCACGACAAGGTATTTAGAGGTCTCAAGTCAAGAGGTTAAACATTGGTTTCTCGAGACCGAGGGTCGCACTTTCCGGAAACATGGGGGGTGGGGGCCCCTTGACCGTCGAAGACCGAGGTTGTATTGGTTCTGGATCAAAGGTCTCAGGGGGCATTCAAGGTAATGAAGGTCAAATGGGGTAAACGTTGGTGGACATGAAACTTGGAGGTTGGGTGGGGGGTTCCGATGTTGATCCAAAACTTTTTTAAGGTCATGACAAGGTCAATTATGGGGTCAGTCAAGTGCAAGTGGGGTAAACGTTGGTGTGATGTTTTTTCCTGTTATCTCAACGGCCGGAGAACCACATTTACCGCACATAGGTGTATTGAAGACACAGTATACACACTTACATGTGCGAGCCTTGTCCGTCGCTTTAGAGTCCTTGTAAATTAACAGCCAACCATTCTTGTACAGTTTCTTCTCCTTTATTTTAACATATATTCATGACTGCTTATTTACTTTACAGCCCCTCCTATCCCACTCCCAGTCGACTTCCCAGACAAGACTGACTTTTAATCTGCCAGCACTACAATATACAAGAGCCATTATCTTGACCATCAGTGACTAGCTTTCTTCACTGCATGCTATACAACCACATCACATGTGTTAACATGTGCGTCTAAGCCTACCATTCACAAAAACATGGGTCCGTGCACAACAATGACTTTCTATGAAACACAATATGGCCACCCCAAGAGCCTTTAACTCAATGCCCTACCACATCATTGTATGCCCATTTATCTATGCAACATGAAATACTCAACAAGTAACATTTATATTTAATTCAAATTTTTCACAATATTTATAGTCCCAAATACCTATTTTCCACATGTAATCCCGACAACATGACAGCCTCCCCCCGATAAGCCTGTGTCAGTTACTTCTAATACTGAATACCGTTAAGGCCTATAGAACATTTACACATATAAATCACATATGAAAATAAATAAAAATAAGAATGTCTGGTCGATTATAGTGCAAATAACAAGTCCTTCATATTGTATATACCACAAGAGTCACTTCAAAGTCCATACATCCATACGGAAAATGACGATCACTCTCAGATTTCCTTATGTTTGACCAGAGTGGCACTCGTAGACTTCCGCTGTTAGTGTTCAATACTGAAGAATCGAGTTGAGATTTGAAGAATGAACTTGCCAAGACCGCTAGAGAAATGTTTCAACAACAGAACGTCCAAATATGAATCGCCAGAATCAGTCTGTAATTTGGTTTCTCGATCCATACGCGTTCCCGCAGGTTTTCTCCGGGTACTCCTTCCTCCTGCTTCCATCTAAAATCGAGCTTCTTGGCATAAATCTGTTCTGGTATTATGGTTTCTTCTCTGATGTTCTGAGCGCCTTTCATGGCGCCGCACAGGCGCCTGATCACGTTTACAGTGGATATGTTCGTCGCGTTAAAAATACCAAGTATTATATATTAAATTAATTATTATCTATAGGGGTCGTTATGGTTTTTGACATGACAGGCAATTAACAATTAAGCGTCCATATCCAAATCTCCATGACTTGAGAATACAAAAATATTTGTCACCACACAAATGACAAACAAACCCACATTTATGTACATAAGTCATCCACAGATGCATGGATCTTTAATGCTTCCCTAACAACTTAGACTTAGCATAATACAAGTATTCCCTACATTTGTGGAATAAAATACAATATATTATGTTAACACCTTCACTGCCTAAGTAAATACAGCACATTATTTGAACACTATAACTATTGTGCTCTACTGGGGGAGGCCCCCCCACTGCAATTACCATTTGTCTAGCCCTTTACGGTACTCCTAAAACTCACATGTGAACTTCTGAAGTAATAAGAACGCTCTCAACAACGATAGTTGTACCCTTGGTACGAGCTACCCCCTTCAGTGCGATGAATCGGTCATGATTTTTGAAATGAGCCTCTCAAGTATATTCTAATTTTTGAACTGCCCAAACAATTTCCACAGTTCCCTTCTCGGAAACTGTAATCGTTCTTCAGCTCAGCTGCCGATAAATTCCTCTTAAGAATGATAGGATGTTCTATTCCTTCACTGTCACATGTGTGCTCAGCACGCACACCAATTCCAAAATTTGAGGCGTCTGTCTGGACAATAATTTCCTATCAAAATCAGTGTTGGGGGCCAGAATAGGTGGTGTTGGGTCCAAACACGCTTTGAGACATCTGAATGAAATCCTCACATCGGGATTCCATACCACAATGTGTGAACCTTTTTCTTTGGCCTTCTTTTCCTTCTTGGTCGATCAGTACGGTTTTTGCAAGGCTGCGTAGTCCTAATGATTTCCTATACTAGGCCCGTAAGCCTAGAAATGCTCCTCAACATTTTTCTTAGTGATGGGACGAGAAAAATTACGACGGCCTTCTAAGATTTTGTCATGGCATCGTGTAGATTGCCATTCCAATCACATGAACCAAGTATTCAACTTGCTTTTTGGCAACTTTGCACTTCGCCGGCGTTACAGTAAGTCCTGCTTCCGAAAAGTAATGAAATACACTTGCAAGTGAGCTACATGACCCTTCCAAGATTGTTACGCTCAGGGTCACACCGGTTCGTGAAACTAGTGCGTCTACTTGGACGCCAATTTGTTCCCTGAGGTTGCAAAAGTGGGTCTATTTCAATTGCATGCGTTTCAATTTTTAACACAGGTTTTAGCACTGTTAGAATGCTTTTGTTGTTTTTTAACAACACTACTGCAAACAATCCAGAAACATCCAATTCCAAACCTAGACTAGCATTTGAAAATAATTTCTCGATGACCCTGTTAACTCCAGAAAACTTTGGTACCTTGAATACCCGTTGGGACGGTTAGTGGAACTTTCAAAAAGACGTAAAACTGTCAAATTTGAACCTAGATTTATTTCACAGATTTGTACATGTAATTTTAATAGTCAGAATAATTATTTGTTTGAGTTAAAATATACATATTGGGGACTCATGTGCCCAGAGCAAACTCTGTCGTTATTTTTTGTGTAGTTTTAAATTAAGTGGCCATTTTTTTGCATCCACATAGAACGCAAAATGTTAACTCTAATCTAGACCAAAGTGCGTCTACCTTTGGAAAGTGTGTCATAGACGCAAAAGCGCACACTAATGTGAACCCCGTATGACTATAGATAACAAATGTCTAAATCTATGTACATGCAAAATCATGACCAATCACGCAACACATAATCAATAAGTCGTTGAAATGTGCTACTAATGTTTTGCAAACCAAATGATAGTACAGTGTACCTGAATGACCAAAAGGCAGTTGACAAAACTACGCACTCCACGAGATCGTTTTCGTTCAGTGGAATTGGTATGAACCCTTTGGTCAATCAGAGTGGCAATATATTTAGCAGCACCCACTTTGTCCAGAATTTCATCTATTTCAATGCCATGTTTGTATGAATCAAATTTGGATTTCTTTTTTCAATTTCTCTCTATCTGAACAAACTCGAACCGATACATCAGGTTTGGGCACCACCACCATAGGCGATGCATATTCACTTGTGGTACGTTCAATTATGCCTAGATCTACCATAACGCTCAAGTTCTTCTTTGACTGCTCACGCTTGGACTGGGAGTGGCATTTGTAGGCACACTGTCGTACAGGTCTGTGATCGAGTTAGAATCAATACTCACCAATGTGTACGCCAGGTACATCAGAAAATACCCATCCTCCGCCTACACCCTACACTTTCACTTCTTTTGAGAGCTCAGTTATTCTGATGCATATCCCCCCCCTAACTTGACACATGTTTTTGGGTTTTTCACACATAGGCCTACATCTCACAATAGCTTTAGTAATTGACGTGTCAGTTACATCATCTTCACACATATCATTTGATTGACCGATTTCATGAACTACACCTTTCAGTAGTACACCATGAGGCCAGTCCTGTCACTCTCCTTTCTATTGTACCAACGTTTAAGTTGATTGACACGCACTACACGCAGCTTCTTGCACCTATCTGGCATTTCAATCTCATCAATTACCTTATCCAGCGCGTGGCCTTAAAATAATAATAAAAAAAAATAATTGCATATGTGCGCCTAGCCATTTAACTGTCTAACGTAGCGGCCCTAATCAGGGAAGAAAACAATACTATCACCGTGCATAAATCTCGCAGCCTGCGCATTTCGTGTTATAACTGCTGTTTTTTTTGGCCTGACTTTTCTCAGTTTTTTTGCATCTGCCACCAAAAGATTTGCATGCGGTCACGCATATTGAAACCAAATGTGAAAGGACCATCCTTTGCCCTTCATCGTATCTATCCAAGCTTGTTGAGCACGCTAAGCGGACCTCGCACTTGTCGGCCGTAAATAATTCAAAGGGTGATACCCTGTAGTTTATGAAAGATGGCACCTCCCTTTACGAAACAAAAGAATGGGATATATTCATCCCAGCACGTCATTTGTTCATAGTAATGACCTAAGCATATTTTTCAACGTGACCTTGAAACGTTCCCCGTCATGCCATTCGTTATGCCTGTTGGCCCCTCGCAGAAGTAGCAATTTGGCTTAATTCCTACTTCTCACAAATACCCGCCATGACTTTAGACATGAATTTGTGCCCTATCATGTAACAATTTCTTTTTGGTAGGGGGGCCGATTCTTGCAAGCACTGGATAAGAGCATTGATAACATTATCCGGTCCTAATATAGAAGCGGGATAAGCCCCGGATCCCCATAGTTGCATAATCACATACAGTCAACAGATAGGAAGATTTCCGTTCGGAACGTGAGAAGAGGTCCCAACAATATCGATCCCTAGTCTCTTGAAGGGCACGTCAGTCACAGGCATGGGCAATAATGGATACTTCCGCGGTTGTTTGCCTTTATCCATCATTTGACATATCTCGCAGGATCTACAATCTACAATACACTACAATATCTTGGAAATATTTGGCCAATAAAATGCTGTAAAATGCGAGCCTTAGTTTTCTCTAACAACTAAATGGGCCTGCCTGTCTGATCTACCTTTCATGATATGAGATCGATATTCTTTGGGACAACGATTTGTTCAATCAAAAACGGTTGCCCGCTCAGAGAAACGCTCATTTTTCACATCCTTCTTATACCCTGAGCGTATACGCACTCCATCCCTTTCATTACACACGCTCTTTGTTTGTGTCATATCATCACTACTCCCAATACGCTCTCATCACACCAGCTAATGGTGGATCAGATCGTTGTTTTCCACCACTTTTGACGAGGGTCCCCTAATTGGCAGTGTCGTCACTGACCTGGGCGTCAAGTACCGAGTGTACCTCAATCGGGTGTGTTAATTTACACTAGCACTAACTTTCATCTGTGGGAATCTACATTTGATCAAGATTTTGATACAAATTGCACACACCTCATTTTCACCTTGTGTGAATTCTTCACGTTTCCTTTCTGCGCCTGATCTCTAGTCATCACATATATCTGTTTACTTACTGACACTCTCAGACATGTGTCATCTAGATCATGACCTACCAACACATCATAGTCAAGGTCTTCCACAACAGGCCATTTGCCGACTGTACCATATACTATGGAGAGAATTTAAGTCTAGTTTGGCAGGTGGAAATATTACAGTACACCACCAATACCTTTAGTTCTAACAGTACGCCCTCTTAGATAAACCCAGGCATCAGGACGAAATTTGCCCGCACCCACAGAATGCGCGCATTCATAATCGCGCATTATTTTTTGCCTTCAATGTTTTTCCGTCTACGAACACTGTTCATGCGTCCTGCACCGCTCTACAGTCAGGTCTGGCCTATTCTTGCGTATATATACAGCTTGGCTTTTGGACCAGAAGTTCTCGATCGAGCCACAGGCCTTTGGGGACCGCGCTCCTTATATGACCTGGTGTGCCACACTGGAAACACGTCTTAATTTTAGCCTCGTGGTCTAACTTTGGTGCCTGTGTACGTTTGAACTGTTTCCTTAGTAGTTGCAACTACTCTGATGAACAGCATTCAAATTTGGCGCAATGCCTGCCTGGTACGCTAACCACATTAGTAGGAACAACTTTGGATATGTGTCCTGCCTGACCACAACTATAGCATTTCACAAACTGGCTTGAATTTTGGCGCATTTTTGGGGTGGGCCTATGGCCTATGCGATATTCACCATTTCTCAAGCTTCGCGGCTATGATTTTCCGTTGCCCAATGATGCCCACCCCACGGTTCATGATATATATGTCAGCTTCACGAGCTAAATACCTTTGCCGTTTTGACTTGCTTATCCTTGCGATAAATGGCTAAATCATGGGCATTATATGCCTGTTTTCACTAATTATCAATTCTTTGAGAGCCTGTAAATCACCAATGCGAATGGTCCGCAATTTGGCCACCCCTCAAAGTGTTGTCAACACATTCACCCATTCAGAAATCGTGTCAGTGTGCTTGTGACCACTGTTCGAATTTCAAGTGGTTATGATTCTGCATTATTCTACTTTGGCCATATGTCTGCCTTAAGATTTTCATAGTCTTGAGACTCATTTATGGGGGAGATTGGCAAAACTTTCCTTTGCCTTACCTGACAACTAGGAATCAAATGCTTAGCCCATTGTGACCTGTGCCACCCATTTTGGGTCTCAGCAAGCAATTCAAAAGCCCCTAAGAGATACATCTATGTTCCTCACTCATCACGCAAATGGGAACCCATAATTTCTCTGTTTACTTTGTGAATTGTTTTTGAATTACTTTCAACTTTCATCATTTGTCTCTTTAGCCCTTTTCAGCTAGTTCAAGTTTATGCAACTCAGCTTGACTGTCTTTTTCTTGAAATCTCATTTCTTACACGGTCTCTTCTATTTGATTTGTTATTGCAATTCCAAATATTGTAACCAATGCTCTTTAGGCAAACCCCAGAATACCAGCCGGAGTTTCTTCACTCTATAACCCCTCCTGGTCAGTTTCCTTACGTCTTGTACTAGGCATTGTGACACAATATGATGAAAGAAATCCCTGACCTAATAAACTAGTATACATACCAAAGTATTTTCATAGAATTCTGATATCTAACAATTGTCAAAGTTTAAATAAGCAATATTAGTCTAATTAATACAATATAAAATTTCACATAAACTAACCTTACAAAACTTGAAAAGTAACACTTTAGCAATCTGTGTGACCTTATATAGCCGCCCTACAAAATTGCCCTTAATCTTTGCCTGTCTTGTTCTCAGCGCAATCATAACACATTTCTTGCGACTGCTTCCCGCTGAATGGACGCCACTTTTCCCGCACAACCACACAAAGGATGCATAGACATACACAAACTGGTTACACATAATTATTTGAAATGTCGATCATTTCCTCCTCCAATTGCCAGCTCCACAATTGAACACACTTCCACAATTGAACTTAAACTCAACTGGGTTATCTCGATAACCCACTGCTTCCAGGATGTAACACCACATCTCCCGGCAAGCTTACGTTCAAGTCCGTCATCACAGTTACGCCTCCCAGTTTTGAAAACACGACATTTTCAAAATCGCTTCTTGATGATGAACACTTTCAATTTGGAATCAATGACGACGTGAATTACACAAATATGTGCTTTCGATGACAATTTTTACCTTCTGTCTCTTTTCCTCCGCTGCCACCGTGTGATGTTTTTTTCCTGTTTTACCAACGGCCGGAGAACCACAAATTACCGCACTTAGTTATATTGATAAACTGTACACACAATTACTTGTGCGGATCCTTGTCCGTCGCTTTAGAGCCCTTGTACCATTAACAGCCAAACACTTCTTGGACATTTCTTCCTTCTCCTTTATTTACATATATTCATGACTGCTATCACTTAACAAAAATCACTCCACGTCGACTTCCAGACAAGACCGACTTTAATTCTCACTCAATATACAAGCCATTATATTGACCATCAGTGCTAGCTTTTTTCACATTTTTTCACTCATGCTATACACCACATTCACATTGGGTTAACATTGCGTCTAAATCTAAACCTACCATTCCACAAACATGGGTCAGTGCAACAACAATTACTTCTAGGAAACACAATATGATGCCACACCCAAGAGCTTTACCTTCAATGCCTACCACATATTGTCATGCATTTATACTAATCACATGAGTCTATCAAAAATAACATTTTAATTATTCAAATTTTTCCATTTCAACAATATTTATAGGGCCAAGATACCTATTTTCCACATTATAAACACCTGACAACATGACAGTTGGTTTGTGGACATGAAACTTGGAGGGGTGGGGTCGATTGTTGACGCCAAAACTTTTTAAGTCAGACAGGTCATTAGCGGTCATTCAAGGTCAAGGGTCAAATGGGGTACCATCGGTGTATGGCCATGAAACGTTGGAGGGTGGATTGGATTATGATGGCCAAAATCTACCAAGGTCTCAAGGGTCATAGGAGGTCAAAAGGGGTAAACTTTGGGTGTATCCAGACGAAACTTGGTGTGTGGGTCGATTGGTGATGAAAACATCCTTAAAAGTCCACGACAAGGTCATTAGCTGTCATTCAGGGTTAGATGGGGTAAACATTGGTGTATGGACCTGAAACTTGGACAGTTGGGTTGATTGTTGATGAACAGAAACCTTAAAGGTCATGACAAGGTCATCAGGGGTCATTCAAGGTCCAAAGGAGTTCCCAAATGGGGTAAAACATCGGTGTATGGCCGGAAACTTGGAGGTGGGATTGATTACTGATGCCAAAAACGAACAAGGTCATCAGGGTCATATGAGGTAAACTTGTGTGCAAAACAAACAATCTCCATACGAAACTTGTTGTGGTGGGGTCGACTTGTTTGATGAAAAATCTTAAAAAGTCCGACAAGGTCATTAGAGGTCAATTCATCAGGTTAGATGGGTAAACATTGGTTATGGACATGACCTTGGACAGTGTGGTTGATTTGATGACAGACCTTAAATGTCCATTAACAGGGTCATCAGGGTCATTCAAGGTCAAATGAGTCAAATGGGGTAACTTCTGTGTAATCCACCGAACTTGGTGGGCGGGTTATTGGGTTGATGCCGAAAAATGTTAAAACTTTGCCCAAAACCACCAGCGGCACAACACTCATGGTGTACACTGCTTTTGCCTCTGACTCCTACCTGAGCTTTGATCCGTTTTGGTTACTAAACAACAACACTAACCATGACTCCAAACTTAATACAACTATGCATTCCTAACCCATCCCCAATTGGATGGGTTACACTGCCATCATTGATGCACTCGTTTGATTTCTGATTTAGATTTAGCAATCCACTGATAGTGCCTTTAAAAGGTGCAACAAAAAATTTCATCATTTTTTTTTTTTTTTTTTTTTAAAAATGTTGAAATTCTGATTTTTGCCTGATGGTCAATCTTTTATCCATCTATCACAATAGTGTACAGATTAGCATCCCAGGCAAATGTCAACCATGCTAGCAATGTTTCATCACCATGGTCAACAATGGCAGAACTGTAACTTAACCATGGCCAACTGCACTTGCCATGGTCAAGCAATAGTCAATTTTACTAGGTTGACCATGGTCATTTGACATGCTTGGGGGGGGGGAGGGTGACCATGATCACTATGTTAACCATAGGTTCACCCTAGGTTGGACTGTGGTGCCTATTTCTCAAACCTATGGTTGACCATTGTCAAGCGCAGTTGCCTGGTCAAGCACAGTTTTGCCACCATAGGTAAGCTATATTCCAGGCTAATATATTGCGCTCAAACATATTATAAATACATTTTTGTTTCAAATGAATATCTTTCAGTCAGAAAAATGACACTATATTATTGATAACAAAGTTAAAACATTTATAATATCTACCGTATGATTGCAGCCATTTTGATCGGCCCACGAAAAAAATTGAAATCATGATGGTATATAGTACATAGTGTGTCTTGAAATAAGTAGCCAGTGAAAGACTACAATCTTAGCCAAAATGTGTTGGAACACGACTGCTCTTTTTGCCCCAATTATTTGCCGTATTTCTCTTAAAGAGATATATAGGAAATCATGTCAACTTGGGTTGGGAGGCTTGGAGCATTCTCTATGCATGCACCCCTCCCTATCCCCACCAATCAATGTTGGGTTCTTGTAGGGTGCAAGAACAAAATTTCAGGATTCAACATTGTCCAGGGTGGAGAGGGGGGCATTTTGAAGTAGGCCTCTAAGTGTTCCAACACTTTTGGCGGAGATAGTATACATACTATTAGAAAGAGGATTTCATGCTTAACTTAATTGCCTGTCATTTCAATTAGATAAATGATATTGAAACGAAACTTGTACACAATGTAGGTACAAATAAGATGTTTCATCTGAGTATCAAATTACACTTCCCCCTTCCTTACTTTAGGGAATGGTCACTTTTAATCAGCATAGGCCATACTGTCATTGCGTTTTAAGCTACATACATGGGTTTAACAGCAATTGTGTGCAATATGCCAGTGTGCTTTCCGTGGTACAAAGTGTCTTATTTTGTGTTTAACAACTTAATATTTATTTCATAAGTGTAAATATTCACAACAAATAAATTTTAGAAGATACGTTAACTAGAAAAAAAAGGATTTTAACATGTTAAATACGTTTCATATAGGGTTACGCTTTATTTGATACATAGGTTAAATTTTAAGTTTCAAATGAAAATAACCAATTCGAAAGGAAAGGACTTGATTTCGAACTGCGAACCTACCGCTTGCAAGGCGAGATCTTTGCCTCTAAGCCAAATCGCTCCTTACATACTGATCATTCGTTTTCAAACCTAAAATATGTTTAAATCAATGAATCGACGAACGGTAAACCAAATCCTACACGCGTAAATCAATGATGATGCCACGATACACCATATTAACAATAGAGACTGACAGGAGTCATGATCTTTTTCATATGGTTTGCCGTCGTGTAGCATTTGATTTTTAATTCAATTTTCAGAGATAATTTATTCTTGAAAATAGAATTTTACCGTGGATTATCGATGTCATGGACAAGGTGAAATTATCGAATCGGTTGATAAAGGATCACTTCACGTGTAACAATGGGTTGTTTACATCTGTTTTCAGTAAAACTTGTAGAGCCATACCCAATTTATCTTGGCGTGTTTATAGATGCCTTTAATCATCGTCGTCGTCGTCGTCATCATGTATCATCATCATCTTCGATATGTAAAGAGCGAATTGGCTTAGAGGCAAAGATCTCGCCTTATAAGCGGGAGTTTCGTGGTTCAAAAGCAAGTCCTGCCATTTGGAATTCGGTTATTTTCATTTAAAATGTAAAGCTTACCCTATGTATCATATAAAGCGCGTAACCCTTTATGAAACGTATTGAACATGTTAAAAATTTTCATTTTTTTCTAGT
This sequence comes from Ophioderma brevispina, assembly GCA_023653785.1. NCBI lineage: Eukaryota > Metazoa > Echinodermata > Ophiuroidea > Amphilepidida > Ophiodermatidae > Ophioderma > Ophioderma brevispina. Next base: position 139,703 of record JAMKCH010070941.1, read on the forward strand.
TAACGTGTCTTCTAAATTGTATTTATTGTAAATATTTACACTTATGAAATAAATATTAAGTTGTTAAACACAAAATAAGACACTTTGTACTGCGGAAAGCACATCGCCGTAGTCGTCGTCATCATCTTCGTCATCACCATCATCATCATCATCATCATCATCTCTCCACATGAATTCCACTACTGTTTAATTCATGCCTATATTCATTATACCAAATGCAGAAGGTTGCACCATGAATGTTTTGGATTTTTGTTGCTTATATTGAGTAATCATGTGTGATATATTGCTCCTGTAACATCGTGAAGTTTATTGATTATGCTTTTACTATTTATATTTTCAATTTAGTATTAATACTGTTATATGGCCGCCATTTTTTTTAAAATAATTTTAGTTAAACTTTTAAAAATATTATTTTCTCAATTTTATTTGAGAAAATATTTCTCACAGGAACAGCACTTTGTTTACTAAAAAAGAAAAGGGGAATTCCCTAGAGTTTTTTTATGCAAGATGCCACCTGTTATATAGATTGCACAATAAGGAAGTGGGGGAATTCCCCAAGATTTAAACTTAGAAGCCCAGGCCACACTGGGAGATAACACGTTACAACTAGATCGACTATTTTCGATTGCAAAACGCAGCATCTTTCGGCAATCTTAAAAAAGGTGTGCCACTGATCGGCGACGATCGCGGGCTGTGGCAGGTAGTCGCACATTCCCTCCTTTCCCGCAGAGAGGTTTTCGGTCATGTTCAAAACCTTTCTGCGATTGAACCAAGGTTTGACCGTCGCCTACAATCGCCTACAATCGCATTTGGTCATGCGTGGTGACACCTTCAAGTCGTATTAGTCCGCCGGACTATACGTACGATTGGTCCATTGTTTTTAGGGGGTTCGATTAATGCAACGCTTGGTGGAGGAGACTATTACGACTATCCTGCGAGTGTCTGCGATTAATCGCACTTATATAGACCAATCATGCGCTATGTGAGGACCGTTGTGCCACCAACGTGTCACCACCAAGGACTTGTTGTGCCACTGTTGTGCCACTAGTCTTGTGTTTGTTTCGGGTTTGTTTCGTGCCATTTATCGTAGATGATCGTAGATGAATTTTATAGTGTGACTGCAACAACCAAGCAAGATTGACCCCAAATCTTAGCGATGGCCTGGACGCTCGCACGATTCTCAATCGCGGGCAATCCCAGGCAATCGCCTCTCCAGTGTGACTGGGGCTTTAGTAACTGAGTCAGCTTGTTTATATGCTTTAAAAGATCAAAACATTGCAAGATCTGGGAATTCCCCCATAAAGTTATTAATATGAAGTGATGTAATTCGGGTGATGAATTCCGATTGGTCAGCTACTGTAAGGTTATGTTTATGCATGAGAATGATGTAATGATTATTGTTAGAAAGGGGAATCTATCTGTGAGTAGTTAAATACTATCACTGGAAGGACTCTCTGCCAGCAACCACTACTAACAAGTAGCTAGAAGATAGCTAGTTTTACTCTGCATTAAGGAGCAGACATCAAGCACACAGTGCCAGGATTTATAATTCCATGTGAGCAGAGTTGCTGTAATTATTCTACTGTCATCTTTGAAGCCAAAAGTGCTGGGAATCAAAATAGGATTCCAAATTGTGGACAGATAGAAATCGTGGTGATTATCTTGGACTGATATACTGTGGAATATTGTCGTCAAGGGACTTATGTAACCTTGTCGTCTTGAACTGCTGGACAAGGGTTGTCTTCAGGACTGAGAAGATTCCAATGGAATATTGCCTGAGGACTTTTTAAGCGTGACTTTGCATGCTGTCATTTTGGAGTCTTCGCTGTGAGGACATGTCATCGTTGAACTGCAACGCTTCTTGTGGAGATTAATGGACATTCTTGTTTACAACTAAGTATAATCTTAAATATTGTGCGTAATTGTGTAATTTTTGATTTATGTAATGTTTTGGACATACCAAATTCTTGAACCAATTACAAATCATTAAAATCTGTTATATTATATAAAATTCAGATCACTTGTGCACAAGGCTCATTTATTTGTGTTTGAAAGGTATTTCTGACCTTTGACGTCTACGAGACGTCATAACAACACCCATTAAATTCAGAGCCTTTTCCTGTCTATATGGATGACTTTGAGCCCAAATATGCTACAAGTACATTTTTATTGACCACTCCCTAAGTTGACCGCTGATTTCATTTTCCATGCAATGACATAAATATGTTTATTTTATGTGCACCTGAAATTTTGTTGTATAGCTGTCATAATTAAGAAGTTATGAGGACAAATGTAAAATTAGATGATTTTTTTTTTCACTTTGCAGACACAATCTTAGCCAAAATTGTTGGAACACGACTGCCCTTTTTGCCCCGATTATTTGCCGTATTTCTCTTAAAGAGATATATAGGAAATCATGTCAACTTGGGTTGGGAGGCTTGGAGCATTCTCTATCCATGCATCCCTCCCTATCCCCACCAATCAATGTTGGGTTCTTGAAGGGTGGCAAGAACAAAATTTCAGGATTCAACATTGTCCAGGGGGGGGGAGAGGGGGGCATTTTGAAGTAGGCCTATAAAAGTGTTCCAACACTTTTGGTGGAGATTGTAGTGAATGCCATAAGCAAACATTTTCAGCTATATTCTGTTCAAGAATCCGCCCCAGTTTTTAATCGATCGTTACTGCTTTTCTACTGACACACTATATAATCCGATTGTCCCAGGACTACCCTAGACATTCCTTAGACACCTGTTTTTATCTATTGATTTACAAAGTCATACAACATCATCAATGCCGAGCAACATCACCAATGCCGAGCAACATCACCAATGCCGAACTTGGCGACCTCCATGGGCAACATTTATTAGTTAATTCTGCTAATAAGGCAATCTTATTGCAGTAGATATTATTTCTTTCAGACTGTAAAGACATCTTTTAAAACATACTTTAATTAAAAATTAACCTGTTAGTACACTTTAACCATGGTGAACCATACTAGCATGGTTGACATTTCACCTGGGATGCGTTCCCATGCACCCTCTTAAAATTAAATTCTAACATGATTTTTAGCATCTCTACGACGTCGTCTCAAAGAATTTTGATTGTCACCCAAATCAAATATTGTCCCAAGGGGTCCGTTTGGTGGCCATCTTGGATCTAAAGAGATCAGTCATATAAAATGGTTTGATTTAGTTGAAAAGTATCTCAAATGATTCGTCTTATCATAAGGAATCAGAAAATATATATACTTTGGCATATTTGTGATGTTCAGCATAAAGAGATGTGGGTGAAAATAAACGTGGTGTTAAACTTTGATTGGTCATTGTACAGGGGCCAAACTTTCAAAATGCATGGATCTTGACAAAATTGGTGTTAAGTTGTTGGTATGAGCATGAGCAATCCAGAAAAGTAGAGTTTGCACTATCTAGATGTTTAGTTATGTGGTAAAATTCAGTGTAAAGTTAACTCTTATCAATTTGTATTGTTTTGTATGGAATTAGGGACTGCTCGTCTCTTTCCTAAAAATAAAACCAAAACGGAAGATCACAAATCATGGAAACTGTACATTTTGAGATTACTCATGTTCATTCCAACGATTTGACACCAATTTTGTCAAGATTGAAGCATTTTGAAAATTTGGTCCCCTGTACAATGACCAATGAAAAGTTCAATACCTTTATCAATATTTTCCACCCATATCTCTGTAACTGAATATCGCAGATATGCCAAACTATATATTTTCGGTATTCCTAATGATTAGATGAATCATTTGAGATCTTTTTCAACTAAATTGAACCACTTTGGTAATTAATCCACTTAATCCAAGATGGCCGCCAACAGATCCCTTGGGACAATCTCGATTTTGGTAACACAATCAGATTTCTTGAAGAAGATGGCATACTCTTCGTGTTAGATCATGTTAGATTTTATTTACGTGGGTGCATGAGAAACCTGATGATCTGCTAACTATATAATATAAGCCCTGTTTCATAGGTAGATACAACTTTTGTCAACCAAGGGTCAGTTTTTTCAAACACAGTAAACAATCTTTTGTTCTTATTTTCCTGTTTGCGTAGAGTTTATAATTAAAGGTGCTGTGTTCGATTTATGTACTCTTGTGTTCTCCTGTACATGATATGAAGCCCTGCCAACTTGCACATACTCCCCATCAAGTACCGGGGAACAAACTATGGTTTTTATGGTAGAAGCAATAATGCATAGTGCAAAGCCCTATCAATACTGTTGTAAATATTGATGGTTAACCATTAAGCTGGCAGTTTTTTTGTTGGACTCCACAAGTATCGTGGCTTGTTATTAGTGGGGTATTTTGAAGTCCCATTTTGCTATCTGCTTGTTTATTTTATATCGTATTGTCTTGGAAATTTTGCATGTGTGTTTGGATGACGTGGGAAAATTATGCAGCGTTTTCGTTTGCGACAATAAGGTTGTGAAAGCCAAGTTTAGGGTTTAAACAACAATTGGTTTGTGGACGTGTCATACAGCTCTGTTTGGATATGTGTATTGTAAATGGGTATGAAAGCATTGAGAATGCAAAGTCCAATCAAATTAAGCCCTGGTAGCCTTCACCTTATCACTTTGTCCAGAAGCTGCTATGTTTTGTAAAAGCTAGCTTGATGCTCATTTGCACCAATGTTATACCTTATGTTGTGTCAATCAGTGTGCTGGCAATTGTGTTTATTTACACTAGCTAGGGTTACAGACTTAGCAAGGACACATTCCATGTCTGTGGTATTTTTCCAGGCTCAGCACCTCTGGTCGATTGCATTTTGCAATATGCTAGTACAATATTTTACAATGGACTATAATGTAACAATTTCTTTCTGCACATGAGTAATTTTGACAATGGTTTTATATTTCCTCAAAAGAATAGTAAATTTGTGGTTTGGTCCATGATAGCCCAGGTGCATGCCCCAATCGAATTTGGACACTAAGTGACTGCTCAAGTAATTATTCTGGTCAGTCAGATGTATAATCATCCTCTACCCAGTAAAATCCAATATTTTCGTTCTCATTTAAATACTGTCTGGAATTTCCTCGATCCATTAACCTTTCCTCTATGTGTGGGTGTGCCTGCATGCGTGCGTGCGTGCATGTTTGCGTGCATGTGTGTGTGTGTATGTGTGTCTATGTCTGTATGCCTGTCTGTGCCCGTCTCTCTGGCTGTCATCATGTTTGTAGGTGTGTGTCTACATGTATGTGTGTTGTAAACAAATGTAAAAAATAAGTATTAACAATTGAACAATGTTTGCTCAAAGCAAGACCAAGAAACCAATTTGTATGTACATATGTACATACGTACTTACTAGAGATACATTGTGGGAGTATTTTCTGGTATAAAGAGACATTGTGGGAGTATTTTTACATTGTGGGTGTATTTTTTCTTCATTGTGGGAGTATTTTTACTAGAGTTACTATGTTACGAATTGTCCTATAACGGAATAAACTGTAATCTAGTATTGAGGTTTATTCCGTAAAAAAAAAAAAAAAAAAAAAAAAAAAAAAAAAAAAAAAAAAAAAAAAAAAAAAAAAAAAAAAAAAAAAAAAAAAAAAAAAAAAAAAAAAAAAAAAAAAAAAAAAAAAAAAAAAAAAAAAAAAAAAAAAAAAAAAAAAAAAAAAAAAATTGAAAAAATCTTTAAAAATGTCTAAAAAAGTGTCTTTTTAAGAGAAAAATCTCAAAACTATATAGGTTTTGAAATCTTCCTTATATAGTTTTGAAAAAGTGTATTTTTCTGAAAAAATTTCTAAAAAAAGTGTCTTTTTAAGAGATTTTTCAGTGAAACTCCCACAAGGCCACAATGTAGCTCTTGTAAGCATGCGCGTACATGTACATGAGTGTGTACAGAGGTGCAGAAAGTATTTACCCACAGTGTAGTCTGTGTCACAGACTGCGAAAGATATTATGTAAATTAGTACTGCGTGAGAAAGAATGTCTAAAGGAAGATAGGCCACTCTTGATTTTTTGGTGGGAATGTATTTTTCCAATTTGAGGAAGGGCACCATCAAGGGTTAAGTTTAGAAATTGAATTAAAGGGGCATTATAGGTAATTCCAAGAACTTCATTCCAAATATCAGCCCCATATGTCAAAGCATTATGCGATTTCCAAATATTTTCTGAAAAAAATTGATTTTTTAATGGGAATGGATTTTTCACATCATTTGAGGAAGCGCGCCCTCAAGGGTTAAGCTTACAAATTAAAGGGGCATTATGCAAGTTAATGGAGTTTTAGAGTTTGTTGTTATGTTGGGTGAGATATGGACGAAGTTCATCAATGAGTTGTTTTTAGAGTTATTTGTTGGTGAGGTAATTTTTTTTGAAAAAAAATGTTTTTTATGGGAATGTACTTTTGCATAATTTGAGGAAAAACAAATTGAATTAAATGGGCATTATGCAATTTTCAAAAAGTTATGGAGTTCATTGATGAGTTATGATCTTAAAGTTATTTTTGGTGAGTTAGGAAATTGGAGTTCATCGACGAGTTATGTTCAGAGTTTTTAGAGTTATTTTTGGTGAGTTATGGAGTTCATCGATGAGTTAGGTTTTAGAGTTTTTTTGGTATGTTTTGGTGAGTTATAAATGGAGCCCATCAATGAGATTTTAGAGTTATTTGTTAGTGAGGTATGAAAGGAGTTCATTGATGAGTTATGTTGTTAAAGTCATTTGGGTGAGTTATGGATGGAGTTCATCAACCAGTTCAGAATATTTAGTTATTTTTGGTGAGTTGTGGCATTCATTGATGAGTTATGTTTAGAGGTTTTTTGATTTGGTGAGTTATGGATGGAGTTCACCAATGATGAGTTGTTTTTAGAGTTATTTTTGGTGAGATATGGATAGTGTTCATTGATGAGTTATGCGTTAGAGTTCTTTGGTGGGGTGATCGCGGAAGCCGGGTGACCGCCTTGTATCAATTAAAAGGCCATTCCTCCATTATTTACATTTTTTATAGGGCAATTCCATTCATCAATTTACCAATTAAAAAACCATTAATCAATTTATCAATTAAAGGGCCATTCCTCCATTTACCAATTAAAGGACCATTCAGGCCATTTCTCAGTTACCAATTAAAAGGCTATTCCTCCATTTGCCAAAGAGCCATTCCATCATTCAGCTTGGAAAGGGCAGTGCAATTTTATTTAAAATTAAAGTGCAATTCCTTCATTAGCAATTAAAGGGTCATTCCTTCATTTACCAATGAAAGGGACATTCCTCAATTTACTAATTATTAAAAGGCTATTCCTCCATTTATCAATTAAAAGGGCATTATATGATTTTCTAAAAATGGTTAAGATTATAATTGAATTAAAGAGGCATTATGTAATTTCAAAAAAATTATGACAGGAATGTATTTTTGCACCGTTTGAAGAAGAGCACCCTCGGGTTCATGTTGACCTCAAATACTGTGTACTACACTGCACACTACATTTTCTATTTTGCCAAAGCATATTTTTATGTCCATTTTGAATATCATATTTGTTCAAAAACTGTCTGCCAACCAATAACTTGTCTTGGGTGTCTTGTGCATTGCGTCTCCAAAGATCATTCCAGTTCCACATACACATGGGTCCTATGCATCATTGATGATCACCTACATCTCCTAGTACGTTCCCATTCAAGCCTGACTTATGCCTTTTCATTTTCTACGCTCGGAATAGCAAGTTACCTTCAATACCCACTGGAAAGTTCGACGACCTCTGACTGCGCACGCATCAGGGGCGATGATCTACAAACACTGACTTCTCATTTTGCTACGCTCTAAGCATGTTGTGCTCTTATTTGCGCCTCGAGAAGTTTGCAAATTTCAACAGCTTTTAATAGCTTTTACTCACCTAACTACCAACCTACGTGTTCTACACACTTTTCTCATCATTCTGGTTCGGTTTGCTGCTTTCAGCCCATCCCAGATTGTTACAAAATTCTAAAAGATGCAAAGCCCGAAAACCGCTCCGAACGGCCAAAACACACCCCGATTTCGGGAAATCGCTCTATAGAGACTTGACCCATATCCATCCCTACCCACTACCAAAATTTCATCGACGTACGATCAAAAATGAAGCCCCTGATCGTCGTCATGTACGAAATCGAGACCCGTCCATCATGACTATACCCTAGCGCTGCTATCAGCGCGAGGGTAAAAAAAAGATTTTGCAAGCGGAGTGAGAATATTAGGTTATTTTGCACCAAAAGTAATATTTGGTGGTTTTTTGCCCCCAAAGGGTTCAAATTTTGGTAAAAAAGATTTTATAAGATAACGTAAAAATCACACAATATTCCATAAAATCACACAAGATTGTGCTAAATCACAAAATTCAATCAAACTGCAATAAAATTTGTACACTTGCCAACGACTTCTGTTAAAAAAAAAAAAAATCGTCAACGATTCTGTTAAATTCACACAAGGTTCTGTTAAATTGCAACAAGAAAAAAAAAAATTTTTGTTAAAAAATCGCTCAGTTTCCATAAAATCGCACAAATTACATCTAATCGCATAAGAATTTGTAAAATTGCACAGGATTTCTTAAAATCACATATAGGGTTGATTGAGTCTTGAAAAATTATAACAAATCTTGGAGGAATTTGGAGAATTGAATGACATTTCACAAGATCATCTCAAAATCGCACAAGATTTCAAAGAATCACGGTCAAATTTTCTTAAAATACATGTATCTTTAGATTTTCATAGACTGATTGTGATTTACCACTTTTCCCCAGTGACATGGGGCCTTTTTAAGCTGCTGAGGTATGACATAGTTCTAAAATCTACTTACATAGATACCATTATCTCAAAAATCATATTGTTGCCCACAAACGCATGTTCTTGACTAAATTGGCCCAATTTGACATGTCAACATAATACCTAACTGAATGCCAATGGTATTTCAAGTATTTTCAGCTAAATTTAGAGCATAAAACATGGATATTTTGAATGTGTAGCTAAAGTTTAACTATTATTCAGGTTTTAGAAACCAAAATTTGAGAAAAACATATATTTTCACTCAATATTTGCCTATACTTACTGTATATTTGTAAAATTTAGAAGTTTATTGTGAGCTTCTGGGACACAAAATAGTTCTGAAAGCTACTTACATAGATGGGGCATGTTATATAGATGTCAATATCTCAAAAGTGTATGTTTTTGACTAAAAGGACCCAAAATCACTGTTGGCTCATATTGGCAGTTCTGCATCATACCTAATCTGAATGCCAATGTAGCTTAAGTATTTTCAGCTCAATTTAGAGCATACAAAAAAAAACACAAACATTTTGAATGATAACTAAAAGTTTAACTATTTTTCAGGTTTTAGAAACATGAATTTGAGAAAAACGTATATTTTCACCCAATATCGCCTATACTTACTGTATATTTACAAACTTTAGAAGGGTATTATGAGCTTCGGGATTTTGTGTGTGTGCATATATATGTTTGAAACCTATTTACATAGATGGGCCATGTAATGTAGATGTCAAAAATACCAATATCTCAAAAATCATATGGTTTTGGCTAAAATGACCCAAAAACCACCTTCGGCCCGCCATGGGGTTTTTTTTTGAGGTCTACACATATCTAATCTGAATTGCCAATGATTATCTTAATATATTTTCAGCTCAATTTGGAGAATAAAAATGAACTTTGCATGCTAGCTAAAAGTTTTAACTATTTTTCAGGTTTGTGAAAATGAATTTGTAAAAATGCATATTTTCACCCAATATCGCCTATACTTAATGTATATATTATGATATTTAATTATGTTCGAAACCATTTACATAGATGGGGCAGTATATAGATGTCAAAAATACCAATATCTCAAAAATCATTTTTTTTTTGCCAAAAAATGAGGTTTTTGGGCAAATATGCCCGGGAAAAACCACCTTCGGCCCCCATTGGCAATGTTCACATCATCCTAATCTGAAAAGTGACATATAACTTTTCAATTGAGGTAGATTGGGTGTATTGGGGGGAATATTACACTCCTAAAATTAAGCCAATTTTTGGAGTTCACTACTCGCCTTTAATGGCTTTGGACATCATGGGGCGATTTTGGAATGCAGTTCTTGGAATTACCTGTAAATGCCCTTTAATTCAATTTCTAAACTTCACCCTTGATGGTGCCTCTCAAATGATGAAAAATACATTCCCAACAAAAAAATCAAGAGTGTCTATCTCCTTTAGATGTTCCTTTCTCACGCATACTTAATTTACATAATCATCTTAGCAGCGGTGACACAGACGAACCGTGGGAAAATACTTTCGGCAACGCTGTACCACACAATGTACATGGACGTAGATACATGTAACAACTTGGTTTCTTGGTTTTGCTCGAGCAAACATTGTTCAATTGTTAACTTATTTAAATTTGTTACACACACCACATACATGTAGACACCACCTACAAACATGTGACGCCAGAGAGACGGGCCAAACAGACAGGCCTACAGACATAGACACACATACAGACACCACACATACACAGGACACAAAACATACACACACACACAGCACACACACAACACACACAACACCCCACACCACACACAACACAGCGGATATAGTTAGGGATCAAGAAATGCCAGACAGTATTTTAAATTGAGAAGAAATAAGGATAATTTAACTATTGACTGCCCAGATATTAATTGAGCGTTCACTTAGTGTTCAAAATTCGATTGGGTGCATTTTTATATTCGAGCGAAAAATATAAACCATTTTTCAAAATTTATTCATGGCAGAATGTTAATTATAGTCCATGTTAAAATATGTTACTAGTATAGGGCAAAAATGCCACATCTGACCAGAGGTGCTGAGATGGAAATACCAACCAGAATGAAGTATCCTTGCTAAGTCTGTGACCCTAGATAGTGTAAATAAACACAACTTCCAAGCACACTGAGTGGCCACAACTAAGTATAACATAGGCTGCCAAATGCATCACGGCTTAGCTTTATACACATAGCAGCTAGGTTAAAGTGATAAGGGGGACGGTTACCAGAGGCTTACTTCGATTTGATTTTGCTATTTCTCAATGCTTCTACCCAATGAACATGCTTTAAGATCGCTTTTACCACAGAGGTAATTTTCTTAATGATTTTCCTATAGAATTAAGTGGAGCAAACACACACAGGGGGTGTTTTCTAGAAACTTAAAATTAACTTCTACGAACTTATTGATTAAACACACCGCAATGGACTGCAGTAGGTCATGCACGTTACAAAAATGAGGCCAACAAAGTGTTTATTGTGATATTTTAAGAGCAGAAATTTGATTTCTCACTGAAATTCATTACAAGCTATATACATTGGAATCGTGTAAAATTTCAGTGTTATCTGTGTGAAGAAGAATATCATTATTTGTTGTAATAGCGATAACACCGAGAGTTAGAATGCCAATCCTTTGGAATGACAAAACATGGAACCAGAAAAGAACTCGGAGATGATGCTGAAGTGAAAAACAGCGTGCAATACGCATTGCCTCAGCTAACTGCTGGGCTATTACGGGGGTGACCTGTGAGAAGCATATAGCTTGCCAAGGAAATCCACACATGTCGCGTTTGTAGTGTGGTCCCCAGTCATTAAAGTACAGCGCGTTGAATTTCCAATGCGTGATACGAGTATTATTATAAATATGTACTTGTTCCTTCAAGATTAAAATATCTTAAAGAGGTGAGAAACTGTTTTGAAACTCAGTAAATTTGCATTCATTCCACCGCAGCAAGGACAAGTGTATCCTGTCATTTTTTAACCCATGCCGCGGTTAATTGTAGTTATTAAACCTAATGTTTTTATTCGATTCAATACTGTGGCAGTATTGCTTGTTTATTTTCTGTCTATTATTTTAATTAGATGATTGTCGCAAACTACATGCATGACAAAAGACCGTATAAACAATAACATGTAGCCTGACCTGAGAAATCTTGCGTAGTTTAAATTCAATACAAGCAAAGAAAGCAGCAAACACACAATTGAAATAAAAAATGTGTGATAACACAACATGTAGACAAAATATGTCACAAATATGCCAAATTAATCCACATTATGCAGATATATATGCCCCAACACATGTTTTCAAGGCTTGATAATAAACTTTGACTTTGGGAGTACAAAAGACCGTTTTATACTTGGATAGTGGTCAGAACACACAGGCAGAATTACTTTTATGAAATACAGTAACTTCAAATACACAAAAGGTAGTAAAATTTATATATAAACATGAAAACAAATGACTAAAATTGTACAAATGTGTCCTTATTTATGAGATGATGTCTTATTGTATATACTAAACTGTGCAGTATTTTGATTAATTATAAACAACTGGGTTTTATAACTTTAGCAACAAAATTGTTCCTACTTCAAGAGATTGTCTATAAGGAAAAAAACACAAGCTGTGAGTGTTTTTTTAATTGGCCGGATTTGACATAAAATACAGCCAATTTATGCATAATTAGCCTCTCTATATGCAAATTATGTCAACGAGTCCTTATCTCAACATTCTCTACTTAAAAGCCACACTCATTTCTTCCCAATTTTCAAAAAATATACTAGCAGAATAGAATCTACCATTTTTTGAGTACCAAAACCAATGATAAATTTTAAATCCTATAATCACTAATGTCATAATTACAACAAAACACAAAACCACAACTCAAAGTTCAGCACTGAATCAATAAGGCCAACTCAATAAATGGCAATATAATTAAAATAACAAACAAACACAGGATTCATTTCATGATTGAATATGCAATTCCTTTTAAGGAATTTTATTGATTAGATTGATGGTCACAGCACTTTATTTGCATCATTTTGACAAAATGGGGATCAAATGTCACATAGGTCATCAATCTGAGCAGACGCATATTTTGAACTTTAAAAACGTTTAAAAGATATTAACTTAAAAGGTCAGGTATAGGTCTATTATGCATCTGGTGTGCAATACTGCAGTGCGAGTAGCGCGTACGCCCAACACGCACAATACGCAAAATATTGGGCAACTTGTCAAGCAAATACTCTGTTTTATTAGGTTTGAAACATTTTTAAAGTATTTTTTATCAAGTCAAGCTTCTGCATAATAACAGAAAAATATCGCCTCGCCAAGAAAATACCAGGCTCGTCTTCGACTGCCCGATATTTGATCTATGATCGGGGCGATATTTTCTTTATCAACCTCAGCATCCAATATTTTATAGTCAGGTCAATTCCATTTAAACAGGAGATGTGCCAGTGATGGTTTGAGCAAGGTTTGTGTCCCGGCCTTTATTGCAAAAAAGTGGTATAGAGTAAAATAGGGGTCAATGGTGACATAGGGATGAGAAGAGGTCATTATGTGTATACCCTCTATGAGCCCTCTACCATGTTGTTTAATTGTGATGTAAGGCAGTGGCGGCACCAAGGGGGCATGGGGCATTGCCCCCCCCCCCAATTTTTTCTTGCCCCCCGCGTTTGCCCCCCTGGTCGAAAGAAATGAAGGATTTGTGGAAAAATTTCAGTGATTTGGGGCCACCATCAGCGATTTTGGCCAAATTGGTGGAACAGTTACAATTTTTTCCATATTTTGCCCCCCCCAAATTTCACTTTTTCCCCCCGCCAAGATTTCACTTTGCCCCCCTTTTGCCCCCCCCCCAGAAAAGATGTCTGCGGCCGCCACTGGATGTAGGGGTCATTAATTCAATCAGTGTACAGTCTTGGGCCAGTGTTCTTTTGAGCAATTTTGGTGGCTATATAACTTTAATTCAAATGTTTTTTATATTTTGACAAAATGGGGTCAATGTCCAATTACTCTCTGGGTTATATTGTTTACTTGATCCTTTGTGCCAATGAGCTTGATTTTTGCACTACTTATAGGTTCTGGCTAAATCGCCTGCGATATTTGTCTACTTACTCTCTCGGGTTGTATCATTTACTTGATCCTGTTGCAATGCATTGAGTTGCACTACTTCATAGGTTCTTCTAGATCATGCATGCGATATTTTTGTCTAAAATATCTCTCTCGGGTTGTATCATTACTTGATCCTTGTTCATGCATTGAGTTGCACTACGTCAGAGGTTCTGCTAGATCTGCATGCGTATTTGTCCTAATTACCTCTCGGGTGTGTATCATTTACTTGATCCTCGCATGCATTGGATTGAGTTTCGCTACGTCATGAGTTCTGCTAGAATCAATGCATACAGGCCCACCCTTCTATATAATACATTTCTTAATTTCTTCATTTATTCATTTTTTTCCGTTTCTTGAATTTCCGAACCCTGGAAAGCTACCCCGCGGGTAGACGTTTGGCATGTTTGCGCAGTAAATCAAAGCCAAGTTCAAAGTTTGTTTCTCTGGTGAATGTCAATGGGCGCAAACACCCAATTTTTCGCACTTTGAGAGCTCGCTTTTACTCAGCTGAGTAGTCAGTAATAGTGCAAAAATGGACAGCGTCTCAAATAGGTCCATCCGATTAATGTTGTCAAATAATAAGATTCAATATAATGTATATAAACCTACCTAAATGACCTTTGACCTTCCCATCTGTGACCCACATAGACCCCTTGTCTCCACTGTACTAAAAATCTAACAGTAAGTTGGAAAAAATGCCAACCAAAGATGTATACAAAGCAATATAAATGACCCTAAGTTTCCCCTGACTGACCTTTGACCCCTCATCTGTTCCCCCCCATATAGCCCCTTGACTCCATTTTTAAGCATGCTCAGGTATGAATTGATTCATCACTGCCCTAAAAAGTTAGTTGAAACTATATGTTTGACACACACACAGGCACCACACCCATGCACACCCGCAAACACCGACTAACACTGCTAATAATGTTGACGTAAGGTCTTTCCGATTGCAATCAGACACTAAAAAAAAGATATGTGGCAACAGTGAAATAATTTCGGACAGACGACATCGTATCTTCTCTGGCGGTGTGTCTTGTAAGTCCCCCCCCCCCCCGACCTCGATGTGGGTGAAGCTAAAAAAAAATATTGTGGCAAATTTTTTTTGAGATAACACCACTACCATCCCCACAGTAAGAGCATACATGTAGAGCTCAATTATCTAATCCAACCCCATTCTTGTGGTCAGATTTGACCTGTCTTGCAGTAAAATTCCATGATCACAAACTGGATTTAAATTAAAAATAGATGATATTGGATCAATTTTTTGCAAATTAAAATTAGTGCAATTTCAAAGTACTTTACAGACACAGGGATTATGAAGACAGACCTGACTTTACACAGCCACCTGAAATTTTACCTCGTGTTTTTTGTGTGTCCCAATTCTAGCCTTCAGATTGAGCTAATCTATCGTACGATCGCAGGCGGCTGAAAAAGTCTAGGCCCTATCGCCGTTGCCCTTTATTGAGCATCTTTGTTCAAAATTGGTCGTTTGAAAGTGTGGTATGTGCTATTCAAGCGGAATGAATATTTCGTCATGCAAATCGGCCTAGTATAGTGTGTTATTTTCCCGTTTGTTTTTGTTTTTGTCTCTGTGGTAACCCCGTACCCAAGATACCAGAGTCAATACTCACGTGTGTTTGTTGTAATAGCGAACGTGGCTGTCGAAAGCGCGATTTTTTAATAGCGAAACCTGGATAAAATATACACTCAAATAACACCGCATCAGAATCAGAATCAGGCACTGAATGCACTGTGTATGTGGTGTATACGTTTACTTACAATTCCATGCCGTCAAGGATGGTTGTGGCATCGGCCGTATGAGTTGCATGCAGGGTTGTGTTTTTGTAAAAAAATATCGTCCAATAAATATTCATATTAGGGTGTATACCATTGTGTTAGGGGAGTCTTTTAAGTTGGTTTAATAAGTGGAGTCTGGCATATAAGGTTATTCGGGGTTGTGCCTATGTTTTGTGATTAGTTGTTGTATTGGTTTTATTTTATTAATAGTTTATTTTGTTATGATATTATATTTATTTGTGAAAGTTTTTTGGGCTCATTTTATTCGGTAGGGGGAG